>JANHQD010000066.1:0-25021 GCA_024721195.1 Marasmius sp. AFHP31
CTTTATTCCAAGCCAATTCCCACTACCCTACGGTTTGTGTATCTCTCAGACACTTCATCCTTCAGTTTGCGAGTGTGACTTTTGATTGCCGCCTTGCTTGGAGCGTCTTCTAGCTTGCCTCTCAAACAGGTTGAAAATAGGAAGTTTAGACATAGTCCAAAATGCCCAATCCGGGTAACAACAATGCAGTAATCGTTATTTTCATTGAGATGCATGCCACAGCTGGGATTGTCATTCCAGGAGATCTGTCGCCATGCTGGCAACACAAGGTCTGAGATATCCTCCCCAACTTTATCCTCTCGTACAAGGGGATTGTTAGTGGCGAATGACATTATGCATCTTGCAATGCATTTGGATGGTTTTGCTGGGATCAAGTACGCGATTACTACGATACTGTAGGTGTTTCTGGTTTCTTTGATGATAGAAGAAACATCAACAGAAGCTGGGTTGTACTGCTTCAAGAGCTCCACAATGCAGTTCTGTCATGTGGTAAAACTGTTAAGTACAACGACCGACGGTGTCACTGATTTGCAGGAACCTCTCTACGTAATTGGATGGGAATGTTAGATTTAGTCGCTCTTCATGGTCGGGCTTTGGCACACCTCATACATCCGGAAATGATAAATGAATCTCGCTTCCCGACTGGACTCAATCCTCTGTTTGAGGTTCAGGTATTCCTTGTATTGGGCCGAATCGTGGACGCCAGAAACATATGCTCTGCTGGTCGGGATACCACTGTAGTCGGCACTCACGTTACTGTTCCAGTTTGGATTGACAGATGTGTCTGTGGTCTGAGCCTAGAGATGCTATGAGCAACATAGCAAGTCTGGGAGGGGAGCCTGTGGTGGTCAAGTAAGAAACAGTACACCTACGAATCAATAATGAGCCCGTGGGCAACCTTGGTGATAATATGTATTTCAGACTCCTGAAATAACTCTTGTGCTTAGAACATTTTGATCATGACCATTGGACGGAACTCGCAATTGTTCAAGTGTCCTCAAAACTGAAGGTTCATTAGTCAAGTCTCACGGCCCTTGCACGAAAGAGTGATAGGCGTACTGGATGTTCCCTTTGTGATGCTTCCCTGTTGCATGCGCAACAAAGGGATCTGGCGACATGGACAGAATGCATAGCCACACAGGAGTTATCACGGAACGTGAGAATTGCTGCTTTTCCAGTGGAGAAGTTGCAGAAATCGATGGTGAAGATATTGTCTTTTGAAACATGGATGGCGCTGGGAACGTCGCATATCTTTTCATCCGATATCGAGCCAGTTCAATGTGTAGTCCGCAGAACAGGCTTTGACTGCTGTGGTGTGTTGTTGAAGTCAACAGTACGATACGTATGTGATTCGAACAGCAGCCTCCGTCAGTATCATCAAGGTATATAGATCGGTTCAGGAGGAACAAGGAGAAAAGCCTTGCAGATTTTGTAAAGGGGGTCGATCCGTAAAGATAATGAGCACAGATATTAATATGACCGCAGCCACTGGGGCTCCCATTACTTACCATGCTCATGCTGTGTCCAAACATTTCCACTGCTGGAAAGGCTGCCATATAGGTGGCCATGTGATAGAATGTGCTAAGCAAATACCGTGTGTCACTTTATACTCAATGCAAGAGCGGCCATGATTTTTGGACATGGATGTGAGTACAACGCTGGATGGAACTTTTGAGACCCAGTGAAACTCGGCGCTGTGTATAGACGAGATTGGACGAGACTGACCGGGATTAGAAGGTTGACGAAAACCCGCAACCAGTCGTCAGAAATTCTGAGCATAGACAAGAACGGACAAATATGGATCAATTAGATAGTTTACATTAAAAGCTGACAGACGAGAATAGACGGGAGCTGCTGTGGCCTGATGGAATATTATAGCCCTTCCACTAGTACGCTGCCCCATCCCCGCCTCCCAATATCCCACTATATACCAGCTTGCTGGCGTTGCCATCTCCTTCCTCTCGTAGCAGGATCGCACAGATTGCTCCACTGAGAGGAAACAGAACCCAATATGAGTTCTCAAGCGGAAGTCACTGAGGTAAAGAACAACATACCTTTCACCACTTGGGTAGATCTTGCATGTTCCACTTCTGCTTAGGTTGTTGAAGATATAAACTTGATGAACCGATAGTTTTCTGTAGGTATCATAAGGATGAGCTTTCGGGCGGAAAGAGATGGGGCTTACCTCCACTGTACGGAGTTGTGTATTGATCGGGTCAAAGTGACTTCACTAAGATGAATTTGAGAACTTTGTTAGTCGTGACTCAATACGACCGTCTGAAAACATACATTAGCACTCGCAGGAGACGAACATATCCAACCAAAAAGGTTTTGCCGCCTATCTTGATCATGTGCTTGATCGTGTGATCATCGTACTCGAGCCGGTGCGGCCAGAGATTTTTGGTCACCATAGCCAATGCCAAAGTGTGCTGCTGGACACCTGGAGGTCGAAGACTGTATAAACGTAAGATCAGTAAAAAAAAAGAGAAGAAATAGCACACCAGAATACAATGAACTGCACCTCCAACCCAACTCTTGATATGCCTGCTCGTCGCCTCGTTACCCCCATATTTACAACTCCAAAAGCTTCCCAGCATCAACATGTGTGTTCAAGCCATCCTGAATGCACAGGGCATTCAAGCTGAAGAGAATACCAACACTGGATTACTACTTTTCCCCGCTCAGAGAACTGAGACATGATACCCTTGTTTGATAGCACGGTATCTGAATGGAGAGGCACATTGAGACTTGAGAGTGGAGAAGTGACTAATGAAGGTGACCTGAGGACAGAAGAGAGCTGGAGAATGACCGATATTCAATTGCATGGGGGATATGGCAGAGAGGAAATGGGCGCAGCTGTGCAACATGGTAGTAAGAGGGAAACCTGGCTTAGATAGCATAACCTCAACCAACATCGACCAAGTGCCGGCGATGACATGATGGCATCTCCCCTTATTTCGAATTTGTCAAAGTGCAATTGTCTGGCCAGAGTCATTCAAGTTGGTCGATTTGTCTGGCTTTTGATTTCTATTTGCGTTCGGCGTGTGGATTTTTTGTGTTTGGGTCCAAAAATATATACATTGAGGATACTTCGTCTCCACTTCGTCTCAGCTCGTCTCCTGACCGCTATAATCATCCAGTCGCGTCTAAACTCGTCAGGGCAAACGAGTCTCGTCGCCTGGTTTCACTGGGTTTGAGAGCTTGTTGATAGACTGGCCAAGCTCATTGTGAATGTGGTGGTGGATCGAAGCAATAATGATGACATATGCAGCTTATCGTATATGGAGTTGGTTGAAAAACTTGTGACCATCGGCCGCATGAGCCGAACGGAGAAATTGCCGACTTTCACGGCGATTCAAATTTCATACTACCTGCCTGCAACTTTTCAAACAGTTACTCAAGTACTCAAGCTGCAAGTCCCACGTCTGCTGAATATACATTGCACCGCTAGCTTCTTGACACTGATATTTGTTTTGATTGATTCGCACTGCACTAGGTAGCACATGTGCTGCCATGCGTACCTCAATGGGAAAAACAACCGAGAAGTTTGATGATCATGATACGGTCGAGAAGAATGTCGAGGCATTTATATAAATCGGCCAGGTTCTGAATGTGTTTGGGGTAGACTGATCCTCCATTCGCTTTCACCGCCATACTTTCACGAAGAGAAATGGAGGGTCCACAGGAACGGACTCCACCCACACTTCCTTGTCAACCCTGCTTCACGCTACGATCGCGCGAGCTGGTTGCTCGAGGATCCGCTGTCGAGGCGTTCGAAATCATTGTCCTTCGACCCACGCTCATTACTTCGGTACGGCTTCTACATTCTTATGGCAGAAGTAGCTTACCGCTGTCTTCCATGTATAGGTTCACCTCTTTCTCTATGGATTTTACGTCCTACTCTTTCACATTGCTCTCAACGCTCTGCGAAAGCGAACAGAAACAAAAGAGCGGCGGTTTCACAAGCTGTTACTTATCTTCATCTTTATTTTGGCGTCCATAGGGGTCCCCATCAACTTGACTGCTGACATTCTGGATTCGGCTGTGGAATTGTGGGAACGAGACGGGGTTTCGTTCCCTCCTTCGATGGTGAATGCGAGATTTGCCCTCGGGTATGTTCTTCTACCGGGATCCTAGAAAGTGAATCCTGATGACAGGCAATGTAGAATGTGCCGCTATGTCTTCATTTTCGTGGGTAGGTCAGTAAGCCTTTCGTGATACATTGTTATGTGCTCTAATGTTTTGGAGGCGACCGGGTTTTCTCTTAACCACTCAGCTCGTGCACAAGTGCTATTCTCGTATGTGGCCCACTTCATAGTGCAACTGACGCATCATGAAGCCCAACCATCCTCAGGTTCTTCGCTGCTATGTACTTTGGAGACATCGAAGGACATATATCGCTGTACTCGTCACTGCATTTTTTGCCGCTGATGGTCAGTTTATGTCATAATCTCAGGGCCCTCTCTCACAGATGATCAGCGGGGATGTTGGTCTCTACCTTAATATCACTACACAAAGGAAATTCAGATTCAAGCTGGACGAGATTGATCGCTCATCGCCTGGCCAATGTGTTTGCACTCGCATCAGCTGCATTGGTGTTGACTTCGTCTATATTGATTGGTGAGTCCCCCAGGGATCGCTCACGCATATCAAGATTGACATTATCTAGGTGGGAGGATTTGGTGGGTTGCCCGTCAAACGAGAGCCACCAATGGTACAAGCACGACCCAACACTATCATACCATTGCCGTTATTGTGTAAGTGTAGGATTCAGTACGTCGTTGAACGCCGAAAAGCTGATTGCGCACGAACAATAGGATAGAATCCGGCGTTGTATTCAGTCTTTTACTCATTACGGGCGTGGTGGGTCATCTACTACCGGGCACGAAGAATTACATCATGGATTCCATAGTGATTCAGATTGGGGTATGTACCACGACCCTTCGATGGTTACAACGTTGCTTAATCTGACGGTGTTTCTCCTTGTGTTCTTCATAGGCCATCGCACCCACCCTGATAATTGTGAGAACAAGCACCATCCAGCAGGATTCACATGCAAATACTTCCTGTGGCTCTGTGGGCCACATGGCTTTCGCGTCCTCCGAGATTAGGTCCAACTAACGTTTACATATATCATGGACCTGGGCGTACAAATTAACTTCATTCTATATATGTATATCAGGGCACTTTTGAGCCGAGCGGGAGACGGAATCATGATTCGTTGCTCTTGAACCGAGTGAAATCATCCGGACATCCACCATGACATCTTCTTGCCTTGCATCCCGAGGAATAGTTGGATGAGAACGCTTGGTTCGAACGAATATGGACTGGCGAGTGCTGAGAAAATCTCGCAAGAGTTCCAGATCCGGTAGTGAGCTCACGCAATCAGTTTTTCTTGATCTTGTGACCTCACCTTCAGACGCAACCCTTCTTGTCCGTGTTTTGAATGGGGAATGGTACATAGGGTCTACAGACCAGAATTGGTGTACAAGAGACAAACATTTTATTGACTTTCACCACTTGCCCCGCTATTGTCGGCCTTCCCACCATCCGTGATTCCGTCCCTACTCATTACACTCCGATAGTAACACTTCCATCCCTATGTCTCTCCCGATCGCAGAGCAACACGACCACCGCCACCTCCGCGATTAGCATACAATCCGAAGGCTTCCACGCTTCGTCTACGTCGGGAGTCTTCGCCTTTTCAGTATGCAGAGTATAAGGTTCAACCGAGGGTGTTTCTCGGGCGACCATAACGGGTCAGGCCCTCCCTCTTGATAAAGTCGTCGAGGTCGCCAGGCGGACACAAAGGCGCTGAAGCGTGAGAACGAGACCACCTGGTGTGCTTGGAGTCGTGCGAAGTTCCTACTGCAAGAATGTTCGCATACTCACACAGGCTCCCACATTCGAGGTTTAAGTTGTTCTGAGACCCAGTTTTTTCAACCTCGCTTCCCCAGGTCTAAGGTGGGTAATTAATATGTTGTTGCCGGTGTTAGTGTTCGGTCCGGAGTACTTTAGCGACCGTTTTGCTATCTGATCCATCTCAAAACCTATCGCGCGTCACAAGAGATTGGTTTAGGAAATTGATATCTGCTCTGACTCATCAAGTCGTTCACTGAGACCATCTGATTCATCCACAACTACAGCATTCACGTCCTTGATGGTTGGCACCCATTGGGTGCCCATGCGCCTGGCCGCCGCGACCATAACGTTTGAATTTGGTACTTGACACAGGGTCGTTTTTAGCGCATATTCCCTCGAGTCTTCTGCGCAAATCCTATTTCAGTGAATGGTACAACCGGCTGAATATTGTTCGCATCGAAATCAGATCGAACTTGCCAGTGGCTTACGAGCCTTCATCCAGGTAATTGTTCACGACGTGACTTGATTATGGATGTCCTGGCGCAAAATTAGACAAGGCCTAGAAACCAGACGAGGCCAAACCGTGTTTTATATTCCAAAGACGGCGCTAGAAAAAGAAGCTCTCCATCTCCATGCATCTAGATGATCTAGACGGGTGAGAAGGTTTTATCTCGACATGATGTTTATCATACACTGGATCAGATACATCAAGCGCCACCGACGTCTCATGACGATGAGCTATATCTGCTGGGATCATGAGTACCCTTGACTTTGTTGTTCAACTCTCGATTTCTGACAACAATTTGTATAGGTTATTATGTGGGACATCTTTCTACATGTCCAGGCCGACTTTCAGACGATACGAAAGTCAGGATTTCACTTCCCTCAAGCAACATATATGATGCTGAGGTTGGTTGGAATCACACAATGAGACCAAAAGTCTGATAAGATTTGATCATCGACAGATTCGTTACAGTCGCTTTTCTGCTTTGTGAAATGGTGCTCTTGAGTGAGTTCATTACTCTTACCGATGAAGGACAACCGTGAAGCTCTTTCCTTTTGTTCTCAGGCGCCCCTGTTGGCACACATCGTCGCGCGCTGACTCTCGTGGTCACGTCCTTATGGCCCTCTCTCCATTACACCTTAATCGGCCTACTACATCTGGCACGAACCCGTGCCATCTTCTTTGACCGTGCATGAATGGCTAGATGTTTTTTACTTCTATGGCTGGTCTCTTCTGGAAACTCCATGGTATCCAGTCCATTTCTTCTTCAAGAAGGCATCATCGGCACAAACTCGTACATGCACACCAATCTCAACCTCACCCTTACGCAAATCACTATGAGTATCAACACATTCCAGGGCATCTGTATTGTTATCGCAATGAGCAGCAGCCTAATTCTTCCAACGGATGTCTATGAGCCCAGGTCGGAGCAGCCTGGATTGATAAAAAAAGCTGAAGTCCATAGTTGTGGCGAAAGATGTACCCTCGTTCTCCAGATCTCTCTTAAGACACCGACAGAGTTACTATCTGTGAGCCCCCACCTACCTATCCCTGAAGAGCTTACCGATATCCTTACTGTATATTCTTATTGTTTTTCACATCTATGATGCAACTGTCTTGCAATCTGGTCGTAATCACCATCATACGAATCAACACTATCCCACTGGCATATCGTAACGGAGTTACCATTGTTTCGGTCGTCTTTCTCCAATGCAGGTCATGCTCCGTTTTCCGGAGCGTCAGAATATCGAAGCGAATGCTCGAAGAAGCGATGATTGACGTCGATAACGAGCCAATGTCTTTTCGGTGTGGAGGAAATGTCTCGCGTGTTGAAGATAGCGAACACTCGAAGAACTCAGAGGTGGTGGGTGACCCGTGACTGTTTATCTTGGGCTATCAGTCCCGCTGAGCGAACGAATTCACAGTCTGCCGGGGAGACTCTGTCAGGGAGGAGCCAACACGTGAATCAATAGGTTGCGAGAGCTACTGGGCCACAGTATTCTAGCTTTATGCTAGTTCACAGAACAGTATCGTAGACATACGTCCCAGCATTCGGTTCATCATAACAATTTCGACTCGAACCCTTCATCTCACCCTTGACTTGCGGTTCACAAGGGCATAGCTCGCAATTGTCATTGTCGGACAGTTGATCCTCCGGATGAAAAGGAAGAAACCGTGGTCGTGTTCAAGAATGAAAAAGACGCACTTGAGAACTCCTAATCCGACCGAGGACTATTGATATACCCTGATCAGCACATGATGTAGCCATGGACAAACCACTTTTTTATTCGACTCACTACACCGCCCCTGTAGTACTTCGAACCCTTATGAACGCGCCCAATATAGCTTCTAGATACAAATCTTGACTCCCCCGAGACTCTCACGAACGCCTCCTTCAGTCTACAATCTCGACTTGTGTGAGTCACGTCCGATGCTTCAAAGATGAGTTAAAAACACGGGGTTTTGGAAATCGCTATAACAGTCGCTATTGGCCAGGTAACCATCCCTTTTATTGGAATGAACGTCACAACCAAGATCTCTGTTCCGGAAGTTCGCCGCCACATCGGCAACACCAGCTCGGAGATCATCTTCGCAGGCAAATTGTCTCGTACGAGTGGATCATCTGTGGCGGATGTATATTTGGTGATATTTGATACTCGGATAGTTTTTTCGGGAACGAGTGTGCTTTCAGGGTCCCCGAGTTCGACCACTACGATCGGGCTTCTCTTGCCACTTAGGATGGACCTGGAATCGGCGGAAATCGTGCTTTGCTGTTTCGAAAGCTCTGCACGATGAAGCTCCAGCATGTCGCCGAGCTGTTGAGTACAGGCGTCGTTCATTAGATATACCCGGATCAAGCCTTGGAAGAAGAACCAGTCGTAATGACAAATCTCGTGTGGTCCCACTGAGACACCAGATGAGAATTCTAGATAAACCAGAAGAATGTAAATAACAGCTTACTTGGCAGAAGATTGTGACGCTCATCGCAGATGATTTTACAGAGGCGACGATGCTCGGCGTTCCAGTCCAGCTTGCGACAGGACGGGGAGCAGTAAACAACCGTCTTGCAAGACGAGCACCTGAGGTAACGAATCTCTCTAGGTGAACAATCGTGGTATTGGCTTGAGTGTCTTAGTGGGCACTAGAGGGTAGAGGACCTGTGTCATCGCGCGTTCAACGACACAAGTATAGAAGGAAAGGACCTTCGGATATGAGCATGACTCTGGGTGAAAGAAGTGCCGTTCTTTGAAGCTCTTCCTAAGGTCCTGGAACACCGCAGCCCTCGTTTTGACCATCTCCCAGCGTTTCCATAAGTCCAATGACTTCTCTTTCAAACCCACTTCCAAGCCCTCTATTGACTGGATCTTGGCCACTGCTCGTAGGAAGAGTTTTAAAACACGAGGGTAAGGGAGAAATGAGGATATTCGCTGAAGGATTAGGTTGTAACAATCGCAGAAGGTATGCCGCGCACGCAGAGAATCAATCTCGTTGGAACGGAAAATCCACGATTGGGCTTTGAACAAAATTTTGACCATTCCAGCGCTCATCCCTTCCGATATCCAACCATGGTCGTGCAACGTACGCATAAGATCGAATGTGGCTCTGTTCGCGATGGCAGCGATTGTTTTGGCTTCTTCACTGTCAAGCCGTGCATCCGGAGGAAGCCTCCGCTTACAAACGCAGCGACGAATAAGCCGCACCAGCGTTCGCATAGCTGCTTCTCGGATTCGGTAGTTGTCCAATGGCTTGCATCGTTCCGACAGGATCTTTTGTTGTTCTCCGATGCATTCCATAAAGGCTCTGAGATCTTGTAACTCAGGTAACGACATTTTCGGGAATTTCTCGGCCTGTAGGGCAATGTGGCGAAGGAGTTTGGATGCGAGTTTGTCGTCCGTTTGTCCATCGTTGGTGGTGTACGGGGAAAATACGATGTGCTTCATTGGGCTCTCGTTGCAATTCGGGGTATGAGAAAAATGATCGAACATGAGGTTGGACCACAATCTCCAAGACGGATGGCCGTCACAGGCTGTCTTGCACCAAGACGCTGTGAGTAGGGGTAGTAAGAATGACGACGACGTGACGATATCAGCAAGATCTGCTTCTAGCTCTTTGGGAAAGTTGAGGATAATCGGAATAGTCGTCAAAGTACGTTCCAAGACGTCCACTCCCTGTGGTGTCAAAGGTCCCTCCTCCGCGAGTATAATATCCTGGAGCAAGAGCTTGAACCAAAAGCTCAAAGTTGATTTCCAGGCGGACTTGACCCAGGCGACTGCCTCTTTGACCTCCAAAGTACGTCCTTCGACTTTCATACTCAACGCGAGACGATCGAGGACACCAATGGCGGCGATGATTCTTGGGCATGGATGAGATATATCGACGACGGATGGGGCTTTTGGGAGCTTCTTGATATTTTTGACCGTGCTCATTTCGAGTGTGGTAGTGGATCGAAGCAATGTGAAATTTTGAAACGAAGAACGTATTTGGTTGAAAAATCTCGTGACTATCGGCCGCCTGAGCCGCGCCATGCCTCCGCTCCGTAGTCAGATTCATGCCGTGCGCGCCGGTTGATCTCAATTGCTGCCAGCTAAGCACAACGTAGTGATTGGCAAATGCAGCGTTCGAGTAACCTGTCATTCCACTTCCCTCGCTCCCAACTTCCACGGTGCATTTCGAGGTAACTCCGACCTACCTCTCACTCTCGTACTGTGTCTATTCACTCTCAGCCTCCTGAGATATTCACTCCCATTCACAACAGAGTGACGTCTCCCTGACGACAATGCAGGCTTGGCTGCATGTCAGCACGAGATTGTTCTGGCTTTCAATGGCTTTCTACCGTACTAGGGTGCTACGATGGTAAGCGACTTACCCTTTTTTGTTTTGTGTTTTGGAGGGGAGATGAGGGGCCGCTCACGATGTACCATGGCCGACTTAGAGCCTTTTCGACTCTCAGGTTTCTTGCTACTATGCTCTTTGGGACATCGAAGGCAATGGATAGCCGGATCGATCGTTAGTTTTGTGATTGCTGATACTTAGTTTACCCTATCACTTTGGTGATCTTCCTCTCATGAACAGTCAGTGGGAGGAGCGGTGTTCACTTTTATGTCGCTACACAAAAGCACTGCAGGCTCGAGTCGATTCAGGTTGATGGCCCACACTGCGGTGAATGGGTTTGCAATCGCACTCGCAGTTCGGGTTGTGGTTTCGTCGCTCATGATTGGTAGGTTCTAGTTGATCTGGTAAGACTCTCTCTTACATGCAGAACGTTCAGGTGGAAGAATCTGGTGGATCGTACGGCTCACAAGAGTCGTCAGCACTGCCAAGACGATACAGTTTATCACATCATTGCGTATTGTGTAGGTGTTTTCAGCCTATTGATTGTACCTGGCTGACTTGTCACGATAGTATCGAATCCGGGACCCTCTTCTGTGTTGCCCTTATCATCACTGTAGTAGAACACATACTACCAGGAAGTGGAAACTTCGTCATGGAATCAGTTTTGTTTTGGATTGAGGCAAGCGAGAGGTTCCGGTGTCGTTTACCACGAATTCTAACTCACTTGATTTACATTATGTCCACATTTTCTGTAGAGCATCGCACCTAACCTGATTATCGTGAGAGTAAATTCCTTTCAGCAGGACTCGCAGGAGCATTCAAACTCCAGGACTCGGTCGAAGAAGCCTTTCAGTCTGCCGAGATACGGATGTAACTTCGCAGGTCCTCAGAACTGCAGCTACCGAGCGTGAATGAATTGAAGCATATATATGCCTATGACCCATCGTTTTCAGGTAGTTGAGTTTACTTTCTCAACGTCAATGGTATTCCCTCGCCTGAAGCGGGACTTGAACAAGGGCATCAAGTCTCGACACGTTCGGAACGGCGCGTTGGCCAAATCTGTGCACGTGCTGAGAAAATCCTACTCACGGAATGCCCCTTCTCCGTGATACTAACGCCACATCGTTCAACGTGAACTCTCTTGTTGCTCATCATGATGCCCATAAGAAAAGCGCTGAAGTGCAGACTGTAATGGAAGGACTGTGGTCAGTCGGCTAGACATAACTCACAACCATACTTCATATCTATTACAATGTACATGCAACTTACGTTACTTTTACGACTTCCTCCACCATCGTCGATCTAACCACCAAGCGACCCTGCTCATCACATCTCGGCAAAACCTCCTTGATTCTCTTTGCATGTATCTCCCAGTCACGGGGCAACACGACCATCTCCACGTCTACCATCAGCATACGATCCAAAGCCTTCCACGCTTCGTCTACGCCGGGATAATTCGCCTTGTCAAGACGCAGAGTATGATCCCCTAGAAGAATTGTTACCTTTCGGAAGTCGGGGGATTGGATATGTGATATGATACATCCGAGTAAGGGGAGTAAATGGCGGAGCTCTGTGTAGTCGAGGCTTTGAATCAAGATTTCGAGGGTTTCGAGGGAGGTGAGGGGCGCGAGGTCGAAATCTGATCGAATCATCCCCGGAGGGAGGAGGTTTCGATAAGCCTGTAGTGTATCCACGTGACGAAAAAAAGAAAGAAAACGTACAGTTCAAAACCACCGATTCTACGTCGGCAACCCTCGAGAACGCAGATTGCACGTCAAAATCGAGGTGGAGAATTCTAACCGACTCTCCGTTGCATATTCCCAGAAAAGGTGCCAGGTTGACCGTCCATCCAAGCCACTCTACCAGACACGAAGTCAGGGATAAAGACCTGAGGTCTGGAAGCGTCGGGTGCCCTCTTAACCACTTCGTCCAAACTTGCCAGCCCCTCGTCCCGTTGGAAATGGCCGTGGCCATATGAAGCCTTCGGAGAGTCTGAGGAAGCATGTGCGAACCCAACTCTGGCTCGGTCAGATCATCTGGCTTTGACTCGAGCCGCAACGCACGAACTGTCAGTAATTGAAGCCGGTTGAACGAACAAATGAACCGAATCACATCGACGACGTTCTCCGTCTTTGGGAAGATCCTCAAGTCGGTTATAGTATCCGACAATGATGCCAGGGTATTAACTAAGCCGAGGCGGGGGTAAAACATATCTGGAGGGGATCCTAATCGTAGGTGTTCACTACCAAGGGTCGTCCGGACTGTGAGTCGCTCTATTGAAGTCCTCGCCGCCACCTCCGTTTGGTTCTGGTTCTGGTTTTGGGTGCCTTTTAGGTGGAGAACCAATGTATGTATCAACTCCGCAAACCTATTCATCTGGCGAACCAGGTGAGAAGATTCCTCCTCGCGGGTCTCCAAGATCTCTCTCTTGATAGCAAGATCGAGCTGATAAATGTCGAGGTTCAAGAATCTGAGGTGCGGAATGATGCTACATTGCGTCTTGGATAGGAGGAGCGAGAGAAACTTCTCGCATTCTCTAGTACCGGATTTAATCTTGAGGGGATGATCGTTGAAATATAGGGAGCGACAGGGAGGAAGCCAGGAGCGACAGACGAGGCTGCAGAGAAGGAGGGTTTGGGGCGTGCATTCGGGAAGGATCTTGTGAATTAGCTCAGGAGGTAATGGACAGGCGATGTCGCCAGGTAGACCCATGCTGCGGATTATAAGGTAGGGATCTAGTCAGTATGCGATGACGATGAGATCTATATAGCTTGTACCTGATTTCGAGTGGATGGATCTGTTGTTATACGGAAAGGCGATCTCTTGCCTTTGAACGTTGGTACAGGTTGGATTGTCGCTGGAGAGGTATCACAAAACGGGCTAGGGACTGTGACAGTAGAGAACAGAGTTGAAAGCTGTGTTTGCAATGGCACAGTCATTGATGGTTCACACTGACTGCGTGATTCCCACTGGACTGCGGCCAACAGTGTCCATGATATTTCACGAATAGATAGCATCTATGATTAAAGAGAGCCGGGTTTATCGATTGGCGCCATTTACGTTTACACGAGTTGTACACGAAATTCCTGTTAAAATATAAGCACCAGAATCAAAAAACGAGATTGAACCTTATAACCAAGCGTCCCTGCTTGAAGCACCTCGGAAACATTGCATTGAACCTCACGAAATGCCTCTGGGCTTCTTCGTCATTGTCGCCTCCAGGCCCGGAGATATAAAAACACACCCGCGGCTTCATGGGAAGATCAGAAATCGTACGGTCAAGATGATCCCAAGCATCTTTCACAAGATCATGATCATCACTGAAATCGCCTGGCAAAGCGCCCGTGTGGAATTCGAGGCTTTGGAATTCCGGAGAGGTATCTCGAATTGTAGCAAGGGCATGCCGGAAAAAGTGAATGACAGCGGCTAGACCAAGCGTATTGAATGTGCCATAGGTAATCTGAAGGGTGCGTAAGGATGGAAGCTCGGACAGGTTGAATGCTGACGGATGGACGACGGGATTGAGTAAGAGAAGTTTGGGTTAGTCCGAATTCGGCGCACTGTGCAAGATTACCCACCTTCCAAAGCCAACAGTTCCAAATCCAGGTCACCACCCATTGTAAGGGGGTTTCCTTCAACTCGATAATTGATGTTAAGTGCTCGTAATGTAGCGTTGTTGCATAAAGCCAACATCGTTGTGAGATCGTCTCCTTCGAACCTCCAGCAGGAAACAGAGAGGGAGTCGAGTTTAGGTAGTGATGGATGGGTGGCAAACCATTGCATCCAAATCTGGTCAGTCGGTCCCCATGGCGAGACTTTTGTCGAAAGATCGAGGCTACGTAGCGTCTCGGGAAGCCTATCTGGAGATTGTGGAGGTTGGGATCGCCTGTGTGGGTTGAGACACGAAGAATGTGTAGAGAGCGCCTCGAGGTTAGGAAAAGAGCATATGAATTGAATCACTTCGTGAACATATTCGCAGGAGGTGTGGAACGTGAGGTTGATGATGTTAGAGAAGGTATTCATGAGAGAGGAGACAATGTTGAACTGGGGAGAGAAGATGTCCGCGGCCGGGCAGCTCGATATCATGGAGTCTCTCATCTCCGTTCTTATCGATAAGCTGGAGAGCGTCATGGCCTTTTCTGTGAGGAGGGGAAGCAGAGACCGAATGTTTTCGGTATACAGCGTTGCGTTTCGAAGGTGTTCTCTCCAAGAATTCGTGTTGATATCCTCTCTGACCTCAAGGATCTCCTGGTCGACATCAAGTGGGCCCTGCTCGATCAAGAAGTGAACTGCCGAAGTGTGTCCAATGATAGAGCATCCAATTTCTGAAGTGAGGAAAGAGAGCAGGGCTTTACAGGCGATCGGCTTCTCGATCTGAATATATTGTCCTCCGCCAAATGAATGGGAGCGGCAGATGGGAAGCCATGAACGGCAAACAAGACTGCAGGCTAGCCTGGTCTTAGGTGAGCAGAATGATATCGTTATGTTGATGAGCTCGGGTGGTAATCGACAGCCGAAATCGCCCTTCAATACCATAGTAGCACTTCGATGAGAGCTAGAATCAATTAGAGATACGACTTCTTCTTGATGAACTCAACAGGAGACGTACCTCAAGGTTCAAAAAACAAGAAAAAATCGATATAGAAGGTGTCTTGACTGGGGTTGTTAGGATTAGCGGCTGTCGTCGAGGTAGTTATGTAGGACAGAAGGAAAGGGGCTCTTGTTCCTGACAATGACGTCGGCACCGCTCAGGTCCCCTGTCAGTGCCAGTTCTTGACGGCTATGACGCAGCACGCTTCATTACACCGCTCGTTCGAGCCTAGCTCTCACCAACGACCATCCAAATCATCGTCGAAGGGACGTGCAGACAAGCTTCGAGCTTCGAGCACAAGAAGGGATCGAGCCCTACTATGATTCCTTGTTGCTTGTTGATCGGTTTCTTCGACTGGAAGCTGAACAAAACGTATGACTGGAACCTTCGGCCGTGCAGCTAAAACGAACACCAAGGGAATAGTATTCCTGACAGTCGTGACGTAGACTGGATCGACGTGAGTTAGGACACGAGTACGAGCCATTCAGAGGCCATCTTCTCACGAAAGGTCATGGGCCAGATGGGAAGCGACACGCTTTAGACCACGGATAAGCTGACATGTTTCATTTCACGACTCGGAGCTCCGGGGCGAATATCTTGTGTACTTCGTTCACTGCAAGTTCACTTTTTGATTTGAACCCTACGACCCACGCAACCGAAGTAGAAGAGCCTGAAGGTTAGGACGGCCACAAACCTTTAAGTTTAACCTCCCGGCGATCCCATCCCACCAACATCTTTCGCTGGGTTATCCCACCCGGACTGGAATCGCAACTCGGAGGACGTGACTGAACATAATCTGACTCTTTGCGGAAGAATCTACAACAATTGTCGAGCTGGGTCACACCTTTCTGGGATTGAAAAGAATGTGTATAGGTATTACCCCGTTCTGTGCTTATCGCGACTCTGATTAGTACCCTCGGATCATCCAGCTAGGTTGTCTTCAAGGGAGAGAAAACCATCATTTTAGCAACGCCGGAGATGTGGAGAAGAAGGACAGAGGGTCAAGATTCGGGCGCTTTCCCTGGTTGACCATGAAGGTTAGACGGTAGAATGCTACACCTCGCCGAAACACCAACACCCCTCATTTCTTGCCCGGGCCCACAGTTATTCCCCGGACTTCTTGTTGTCGTTGTGAAACCGAGCGTAAGTATCCTTCCCATGTGCACTCAAAGGTCCATATGTGGCGGCTCGTTTCATCCTTGTCTCGCTGACAAGTCGCAAACGTCGACAACCAAACTCCATGGCTAAGTTGTCAGCGAAGCCCACATAGAAAGAAATGTCACTGAACGAAGTTGGGTCAGTATCTAGCCATTCTCTACAAGAATATGACTGGCATAAGCCTATTGATCAATGCCCTACGGCGAGCTCATGCTCTCAAGTGGCGCGACGTGATCACAGAATTAGCGAAGAGAGATCCCAATCCGTATTCTGATTCTCACAATTTACAAACGTGTAATTCAATGATCAATGTCCTCCAATTTCTGAACTAGAGATATAGCTCGCAAACATTTCAACCAAGTCAACGTCTCATGGGAGCCGTTTACAAGTCGACGGGGACACAGCCAATCGAAATGAGAGTACCTGATGGAAAATAATGGTTAACGCGGTGAAAAAAGGAGGGGGACAAGGCACAAGTGATATAAAAGTGTTACCATGAGAGTTGTCGTCGCAACAGACGGGATGCGCATTGCTATCATTCAAATGGTCAGTGTGAGCTCGCCCAGAGGAGAAACAGATCGGACTGACCATCCTGCATTGCCATTGCCAATGCCAGTGACAGGGCTGCATGTCAAGCCGACTATCGTGGTCAAGTCCTTGATGGTAATTCCGAGGGCGTTGGTAACGGCAGTACAAGCAGGATTGCTCGCGGTAGTGACAGTGTTGCAGCACTGAATAGGTCCAGTGTTGCATTTGCTCCCACCGGGTTCTCCACCACCACCATTACCGGTGGGCGTGGCGACCGCAAGGGTAGTGAGAGCAGCGACGATCAAGAGCTGGTTGAATTGCATGATTATTCGACGAGTAGAAGAGATGCGCGAACGGAAGACTGAAGCTGGTGTGTTTGGGTGAGGACTTTGAGCTGAATTTTTGACACCTTTTATACGTTTTTATTGACACCAGTGACGCAGTGGCTGATATTGAACCCCGTGCAAAGTGAACAAAGTCGCAACAGGCACCGTACCCCAGCGTAGAACGAGGACGAAAGTGAGCTAAGCATAGTCTATGTATAGCCCTGGAAATGCGGAGAGTGGACGTTGTTTAGGGGTCGATCCATTCAATTCTGACTTTCTCGCTTGCTTAATGGTTTACAACTGGCAGGGAACTTAACTTCAGTTTGTGAGACTTCTTTCGACTGTTGAAGGCTTCGAAGGTGATACAAGACGCTCCCTGGATGTCTGGCGTTCGAAGAAACCCTTTGAACATACCGCCAGAGCCCACATACTGGGTGGAAGGCGTCTTTTGGTCTTGCTGGCCAGCAATTTTGACGTATGCCACTCGCTTCAAAAGAGATAGCAAAAATGGCCGCCCGTTCCCAATAATAGAATTTTCAGATTCCTATACCGGAAATGACGCACAGAACGGCAACTCATAGCACATAACATTCCCATGTTCCGGAATTCTAGGAACGCCGGGTGGTGTACATATACTGAGGCTGACGGTTTAAACGTTCAGGTATGGCATTTTTGGGGTGTCGAGACTCCGCGTAAGTGGGGGATCATGAAGGGATTCCAACCTCGTTTCTACACACCGTCATTCATTTGCTCGGAAACAAACAGACTACATAGACAGAACCATGTAAAATCGCTCACGAACATATATTTCTAGTCAAAGAGAACGGCGTTTCATGGATCAGGTCAACTACGTATCTTTTACAGGGAAACACGAACACCACGACCGGCCACAGGAACAAGATTCTACCTCACAACCAAACGTGCCTCTTCGTAGCACCTCGGAAACACTTCTTTCGCCCTTCTAAAGTACGTCTCCTTGTCCTCAGGTCCACCTTCTTTAGGCACTAAAAGACATACCCTAGGCTTTGTGGAAAACCCAGCAATGGTACGGTCGAGAAGATCCCAAGCCTCCACAAGACCATCCATATCCAGTGTATCGTGCCGTAGTTTGAGTTCGAGAATCACAAAATCCGGCGAAGTCTCTCGAATTGTGACAACGATATATCGAATTAAGTTTATGAACCCGTTAGTTCTATATTCATTGCCGTGGCTCTCCGGAAAAGCGATTCCGAGGGTACGTAGGGAGGGGAGGCCGGAGAGGTTGAATGCTAACGGGACAAGCCATAAGTCCAGGTTACGTGTTGCGCGTCAAATCTGATTCTGAACACCTACATTTTAGAACCACCGCTTCCAATTCCGAGGGGTCAGCCCGGACTGGAAAGCTGGCGTTGAGCGTCTTCAGCGTCGCCTTGTTGCACATGCTGTAGAATGCTGCGATGTCATCTCCACCAGTTCCCTCGATCAAAAAGAAGGAAAGGGAGAGGGAGTCGAGCCTTGGCAAAAGTGGGTGACCTGCGATCCACTCCATCCAGATCTCATCGGCAGGTGCCCATGGCGAGACATTTGTCGAGATTTTAAGGGTGTGTAGTGTCCCAGGGAGCCTAGAAGAAGGCGGCGGAACCTTGTGTTGCTTCAGTGTGCTAACACAGGTGGAGTGGGTAGAGAGCGTCTCGAGATGAGGGAAGGAACAGATGAATTCAATGACGTCATGGATGTCTTCGCAGGAAGCGTGAAAAGTGAGATCAGTGATGTTGGAGAAGGAAGTTGTGAAAGCAGGAATGAGGTTGAACTGTGGGGAAAAGATACTTGGTAAAATATCGCTCAATACGAGGGGGTGTTCATCCCATGACGTTTTGAGTGAAAGACCGGACAATATGTTGGCCTTTGTAGCGAGGTAAGAAAGCAGAGATCGAATATTTTCGGTATAGAGTGTTGTGTTTCGAAAGTGCTCCTTCGAACGATGAGTGTTAGTCTCCTCTCTGACTTGAAGGATCTCCTTGTCAACCTTCAGTGGCCTCTGTTCAAGCTCAAAGTCCACCGTCGAGATGTGCCCAATGATGGAACATTCGGCTCCTGAAGTAAGGAGAGAAAGGAAATCTTCACAAGCGATTGGATTATCAATATGGAGACATAGTCCGTCGAATAAATATGACCGGCAGATCGACAGCCATGAGCGACAAACGAGACTGCAGGCTAGCCGGGTCTCGAATGAACAGATCCATAATATTTTGTCGATTAGCTCGGGCGGTAATGTAATAGACTCAAGGTTGCCCTTCAAAACCATGGCAGAATCTCAATGAAAGCTATCAGTAAGTAGTAATGAGTATTAACGGCTTTTTTACTGACGTAACAAACAGGAGGCTCACCTTGAGTCTGCAGAACCTAAACTGTCGAACAGGATCAACTGCCGATGTCGTAGTAGGAGAGAGGGAGTCGGGCGCTTGTTCTTCACGTTGGGAGCGCCCAAGCTCCTTTGCGTGACGGTTGTGACACTCCGTAACTTTACTCCTCTTTACTTTCGAACTCTCATCACCCCTTGGTATTGAATCATTCAGCCGCCGGAGCAGGATCAATAAGTCCTCGGGAATCAACTTGCCTCCCCGAAAATCAAACTCCAGTCTATCCAATGAAGATACGAGAAGTACGAGATTTTTTGAAGGCAGAAGCGTCTTCTCACGTCGAAGTCTGAAGGTGTGAATAGCTATGCAAGTTGTCGAGCGGAACAAGACAGTTAGATCACGGTGTGTTTTCCTTGTTGATCAAAACGCCCCTGCTCTCTCGGAACAGGAAAGCACAAAGACACGCTGAACGGTCGTATATTTGGCTTTTCTTGTAAATGTTCAGGTGCTCGTTCCCTCCCCCCTTCCCCTTTCGTGGCTCTAGTGATTGATATCCTTGATTCGTTTAGGGAATTTGTCTTTATAGCAATAGAACCATACAATTACTGGACGTTGGAGGAAAGGGGACAAACATTGGGCAGTGGAACATTCGCCTCCGGACGAGGACACGAGTCGTTAAGTAGCTATCCTTCAGATCTCTCGCGCTCGTTGTGAAACCTTGCACACTACCTTTCAACGATGTACCTAATACCCGAGATACGGTGACCGGAGGATGAAAGGTCAGCGGATATCAAGAATCATACAGCTCTGAGACTGAAGCGTTTGAGCGCTGACTGCTATAGTACCGAGAGGACCCTACTCTAGACTCTAGTACTCACATTTGATAAAGCAGAACCATCATATATATTCCAGTCCATCAAGTGTCCGATAGGTAAAGACAATCCGGTACTACATATTTGCATACACCGTAGAGGACGGGGAGAATCATAGCCAGTGCGTTAGAAACGACAAGGTCCTGGCTTTGATACGTTCCTGGATATTCAAAGATCCAAGGAGTGCCCCCAAGACGGCCAACATCATATATAATCCCGAGTGGGTTCAAACCACCACAAAGCTCACAAGCTTCACTGCCTGGGAATGAACCAGTTGGTGGCATTATTGCTAGAGTTGCAATCCCCGAGCTGAATCTATTACCACAAATGATCAGAAACCAAGAATGAATCGAGTCTTGATGGGAAATCGGTGGACCAAAACTCACATCAACACCAGCAACGCTATTGCCGTCTTTCACCACTGCACATTTCCCACCCGCACCATTCGAGTCTTCTGATCCAGATTTGAAGATCAACGGGCTAATCTTCGGGGTGAGCCCATTGACTCTCCAAGCTTGATTGGGATTTCCCGCGTCGCAGGACCAGATTTGGAGAGGAGTTCCATCGGAGAGTGAACCACCCGTGAGATCGAGGCATTTACTACCGCCGTATGTGCTCATGATACCGTTGAGTTCAGAACGGGGGACGACCCAGGTTGCGTTGCCGGAGGGGAAAGTGGAGGTGATACTGTTGCATGGGGCGAGGGAGACACGGGCGCCGTCCTGGTTATCTGAGGCGGTGAGGCAGAGGGCCGTTGGAGAGGCTACACGAATGTGTAACAAACAACATTAGTGTACCCTAACCTCAAGAAAACACAACCTCCGGTCGACTCACAAACATCGTTCCCGTTTACGAGCGTGACAACAACGCTCTGGGTATCAGGTACTGTCCTTCCGGGGAACATCTGGTTCCTATTCGTACCACTCGAATCGCAAGTCCAAATCTGGATGGGGTTTCCATCGGTCTTCAAACCGTCAGTGAGATCAATACATTTGTTAGTCCCGGCCCACTGCCACGTTCCCAGAGAGCTGGTGTGGCTCCATAGCTGGTTTGTATTTCCCGAAGTGCATGTCCAGAGTTGGAGTTTGGTTCCATCGGCGTTGAGTCCGTCTTTTACGTCGAGGCACTGGATAGAACCTAAAGCATGAGTATTTATTACATTTGTTACACGCGTTTCGACTTGCCAGATCTGTACCAAAAAGCTTGACTTGCTGAGGCGTTGGGTCGACGGGGAAGTCTTGAATATCCCAGTCGTAGTTCGAGGCATCGCCGGTGAGGCAGTCATGATAGATGACTGGTGCACCAGTATTTTTCGAGGAGGCAGCAACACAGCCTTCGTCTATATGGCAGGGCCAAATAAGGTGTCATTAATAGTCGTCGTCGCGTCGGGAATCGAGGTACTCACGGGAACTATCGCTGTTCTCGAGCTGTACGCCTGCAGAGACGACTACGACGAGAGAGACAATGTTGAGGAGCTTTTGGATCCTGGCTGAAACCATCGAATGAAGAGGTTATGTGAGGGAGTAGTGTCTATTCCCAAGAAATGTTCCAGCTTTTTAAGTCAACCTCCACGTGCCTGGCTATTCTTAGTACAACTCAGGGAAAGGCGGATCAATTGTGACCAACGGCAAACTAAGACCGTTGCCGATTCAACGCCCAATGCACTCAGTCCGAACTATTTCCAGCTCGCGAACTGTAGAGACGTCGGGTTGAAAGCCGTCGAATTCATGTTGCCGAAGTTCCATATTGATGGATCAAGGTATGATGGAGGACTCCTTGGGCGGGCCCAGATGTTTCACAGTCGAAGGTGACAAATATAGAATGCCGCGCACTATGCAGCGATAGCCCTGCTGGGAATGCTTGATTGGTATTTAGACGAAAATTTCCATTGGCCGTGGCTAGCCTGTTGAGTAGCTTTGGACGAACTACCCGGTGCTTCACTGTACAATAGAAGAGTCAAGGTACGCGGTCGAATTGAATTTTGGATGGATGTTGTTTACATCTACTCAACCAAATTTCCGCGACCATCGAGTCCTTTGAGACGAACACGGAGATGATGCATTAATGTGACTCCGAGAGTCAGGATCCTTGGTAAGTTCAACGCAATATGTTAGACGCGTACATCCCCGCAAGGGGGTGGAAAGAAGGAAATTCCGGTCCGAGGTAGGGGGGGGAGCCAAAGGCCCTTGAAAAATCTTTGTGCCTACTGAAATCTTGGGTTCCGAAGGGTCCCGGAGGCTTCTCAGAGGGTTTTTGATGATGGGTATACCATGTAGAACACACGCAGGGTGATTCCAGGGTAGACGGCGCGTGCTGTAGCCAGAAACCGACCACCAACACCCGATGTTTCCGAGAAATGAGGCACTAAGTAAAATCATTAGTTATCCAGTAGCAATAGTGACTGACTCATCGGGACGCCCATGTAAATTTACGCAGACAGGCACACCAGGAATCAACGGAGTGATGCCTTGGATGGGCTTTGTTTGATATCGACCACTGCAGAAATCATAGTAGTCGTCATCAGGATATGCGTCCGGGGGAAGGATTACACGTTGTAGAAAATCCACCTCAGTTGAACTGTTGAAAGGGGTTCAAAGGGCATTGAATAGACACATCGAGCGCGGTAACAATTGTCATTGACATGAGTAAATGTCCGGCCCTCTGGATCATGATAGCCAGAAGGAGGTGTCTTCTCAAGTTTATTTGGCCCAAGGACAAGCGGTGCAATACAGGTATCAGGAGGTGTAGAAGAAAGTATTGTATCATTGTAGTTCATGAATGTTGGGTCTAACAATGTACTTGACATTGTATTGATGAAACCTGTTTTCAATCTCCACAGTCAAGGGTCAATAGGACAGGTTTGAGAATATTTCACCAAAATATCACAATTGATACGCACCACGTTTGTGAGACCCACTGGCCATCCTTGCCTATTGAGAAACAACCAAAAAATTACAAGATGCTGAGGGAAATTCAGGTGGATGTCAGTCTCGCTTTTGTGATATTTTGGTGAAATATTCTCAAACCTGTCCTAAGGAGCTGACCTCCCACTCCCTTGACTGGAACTGATGGTGCTCTGGGGCAATCAATGCTCAATCAGGGATTGTTAGCTGATTTGTAGAGTTTAAGGTAAAATAGGCTTTCTGAAATGTGTTTCGTCATCAATGGCAACTTCCCAGTTCGGATACATGAACCCCAAGGGCATACAGTCAGCAGTGGAACTAAAAGGGAGAATAAAAACTTCTGAGGGACTGGCCCGTGTCTATTATAGCCAACAGTGGAAGTGAAAGTGACATCATCAATTACTCGACATGAAAGGTGCAGTGGTAGACAGACGGACGACGGGACATCACGATCAAAACTGGTCGGAAATTCAGGTATGTTATATTTTTTGTCTCAGAATTTACAGCATATCCGCAGCCTCAGTACAATTATATCTATAAGTCCTGAGTGTATATCTACAGGACAGCATGCTGAGAGTTCAAACAGACATGAATCTCAAAGTGATGAGGCTTGTTGCTGAATGATTCTGCTGGTAGATGCCTCAACAAGCGCCTGGCTATCCGGTACTGAAGTAATAGCCGAAAACAGCGAAAACATAAATTCCTTTGTATAACCTCACTCCCATATCTACCTGCTCTAGAATTCTACCAACAATATCTTATTTTATCTAGGAGCAATGTGTCAAATTCTGGTGGGGATTCTTGCTAGAAACTCTTGACGAAAAAGAAATGCATTGTAAAACTCAATATCCGGTTCAACTCGCGTTCAAACTCTTACCACTATGCCACACAAACATTTGTACCACACAAAGGAAGAACAGTGCCTCACCAACAACTCTAAAGCCAAAAGATGGTGTGATAAGTATGTTATAGTCTTGTTTATGATCATAAAGCTTCTCATTTTCACTAGGAATCGGGATCTCATTTGTGAACGGCGGCGGGAGAAAACACTACAAGCACTTAAAGAGAAACAGTAAGAATAGCCATCATGTCAGCTCAATCTTAACTCATACTTACCTGTCGCTACCATACACGGTACAAGCAGTTCAGAAACAGCACAGAAAAGAGCAAAAAAGGAAGGAAAGAGAGGTGGAAAGGTTAGCAGGGGAAAATGAGGGGAATAGCTTAATGGAACCAAGGTGTGTGCCAATGGATCATCCTGGTCATTTCTTACCACCACCTTGTTAACTCACAACACTACTCTTCTAGTCATTCAGCGAGAGAGCTCAAACATACAACCCACATTCATTGGAAATCTGTAGACGGACACCCAAACAAGTACGGCTTTCTAGAGGAGGTCTATCAGGAGTACATGACTCCTAGTGTTCCTGGTGTGGAGCACCGATTGAGCACATACTTTGACAACAGATTGAGACCAATCAAACACATTCAGCAGCTCCTTGCAAGATCATAGCAGAATGTCTACCAATACCATGGTGCATGTGAAGCATGGAGAACAATCAGCTCAATGTGTGAGGATATCAAGGAGTACATTGTTTGGATCAA
>JANHQD010000068.1:0-32477 GCA_024721195.1 Marasmius sp. AFHP31
ACAAGACCACCCCATCCAGCCCTCCCAGCACAGATATCCTCGTACGCCCTCTGCTCTTTATCCCATTTCACATATTCCACACCTCTTCCACCATGGATATGCCCAAACACATGTAACCGCGGTCGAACACGCCACAAAGCCGCCAAGAGTGCATAACACCCAGTTCTGTCGAGGTCGAGATGGGCAAAGGGAGGACCGTGGGTTACTACGATGTCTGCGAGTGGTGGAATCGACGACCAAATTTTGGTCGATTGGTCTTGTTCTGACAAATTTTGTGACGGATCGTGAACACGGGGATACTGAAAGACGAAAGAGCCGTGTTTAGGCGTGTATGGGCTGCCGTAGATATGCAACTTGTGTCCACGTACGGCCACGTCTGTGGATGTATTCTCGAGATAGACAAGTCCCGGGTAAGAGGCAGCGATGTGCAGGCGTGTCTCGCGAGAGGCGAGACAGGAATCGTGATTGCCAGCTATGAAGAATTTGTGAGGATGTGGTTGAGAGTTGAGCCAGGAGAGAGCGCCCTCGAGTTCTTGTCGGGAGCCAGATTGAGTTAGGTCACCCGAGTGGATGAGGATGTCACCGCTCGGTAAAGGAGGCTGCGAGAGGTGAGAGTTGTGGGTGTCTGAGATGCAGACAACGCGGACGCACCCAGCGTCGATTTTGTCGTAAGTGCGAGAGTAGACTAAACGAGTGAAAAAGAGAAGAGGAGACGCCTTGAAACGATCCCAATCAGCTTCAGGCCGCCGGTCGAGGATGGCGTCCATGACGAGCGTGACAGTGACAGTACACGTTACCCACAGTTCGTGCGGCCCCGTGCGGCCCAGAACGGTCCGGGCTGCTCCGGTCCCACTCTCTCGAAGCCTCATTGCAAACTCGACTTGCCTCAGTACATATATATACATATACAATTCTTGAACTTGAAGTACATGAAACAATCATTACCCATCCACAACTCCATCTTTCTTGAACTTCTTCTTGTACTCTGCCGCTAACCTATTCATCAAATCTTCGGTAGGTACCGTGAACTGGAACTCCGTGGCCCATGCCTTCAACGCTGACTTCTTCACTGCTTTCCCGCCCTGCTTCTCAATCAGACGCGCCAAGTAGTCGACAGCGTCGCTCAAATCATACGGACGGGCACCGGGCTTGGACAGACGATCAAGTTTCGCAGCCAAGGCATAGCGCCACGGTGCAGCGTACACTGTCAAACCCGGAGCACTGAATACAATATCTTTCTGTTGGACTGCTTCATCATAGAGGCGTTGGATTGTGCCTTCCTGCGTGTTTATTATCTCATCAGTAAACCCCTTCTCCCACGCAAATGTGGTCAAGAACACACCAACCTGAACAAAGAGTGCCGTATGGTTATTCAACCAATGATCATCAAGCTTCAATGCTTTTCGCGCAGCATCGGCAGCCAGAATCACTTGTGTCACATCTTCGTGCTTGGTCTTTGTCCGATAGAAGAAATCCACATCGCTAGTCGATTGGCGTGTACGGAGTAGAACGGTGTTGACGGCACCACCAACGGCGACAATGGAGATGTTATTCCCTTTGGCACGAATGCTGTCGGCGACCGCTTTAAGACCACTTTTGATCGAGTCTGCAGTCAGCTTTGTCTCGGTGCTTTCGCCAGGGCGGTTGACGAGATCACGAAGAGCACTGGCGTCGTTTGAAGAGAGACAGTTTCCCATGGTGAGATATCGACTGGTTGGGTGTGCTCAGCTTCCCGGGACAGTTACGGTAGAATCGTATTTAAAGGGAGCCTATCTTATAGGTCACCCTCTTGACTTGATGGCATCTTCAAGTTGGAGGGTGGCAACGTCTCGTGCCCTCCCGTTCTGCGAATCATACCAGATGCGAACGTTAAGGTTTCCGCAAATGATCCTGAGGAGATACGCAGGAGAAAGGCATTGTAACCATCCGGTTCTGCGAATAGATAGATGCGAAGAAGGTTTCCGTAAGATAGATCCTGAGGATATACACAGGAAATAGTCTTGCGCGCCAGTGACACGCATCCTGACGATACCGCGATGGAAATACTTAGGCGTTGACCAGTTTCGAGTGCTATGGTTACATAATCATGGTTTCTACCCTGCACCATGAACCACTTCCGCCCTCCGTCTCAGAAATCATAGCAAACGCCTCCAAAATTCGTGCACAATATCCAATCCAGTACGCATGGAAATGGCGGCACACGCGCGTCCAACCTCCTTTACTGTCACGTCTCTTTCAGGCAACATACCCAGATACCGCAACGGCTTCCTTCTACCGCATATACGAATTCTTCGTGCTCGGTTGGCTCACTGCATTTCGGAATGAGCTGGAATACTTTTGCAGCTCTCATCCAGAGTGGTCTATCTCGTCCCTTCCCGATCCCGGGGCCGGAACTATAGATCCTTTGCAGTACGCAATATTAGCAGTGCTCACCCGGCTCATGTGCGACTCTTTCAATCGTCGTGTCGAGATGGGGTTACCGAGGGATGCTCCTGCTATCATAGAGGATTTTGACGAGCTTCAGGCGCGCCCAAAGGTTTATGAGGAATCCCCTGAATGGGCTCGGAGGGTGTCACCTCTTCCAGAGCGGGTTTTTATTCCCAACGCTGATGGGGTGGAGTTGAGTGAGGACGATGAGGATGTCAGCGAGGAGTTCAAGGAGATGAATATTATCGTTCAGATGCCTCATATACATTTCATCTAGCTTGGTAGGTGAAACAGCATCGTCGTCATTCACTCTCTCTAAAGGTTCTAGAATGCGATATTCTTCTTCCTCAGCTAGTTTCCGATGCCTCGTACTCATCGAGGGACACATGGACTAGGGAGAATGATGGAATTGTTTAGGAGTTGAAATCTGGCTCAAGCTGTTCGACTTACTGGAAGTATTATTGCAAACCTTGTACCGATTGATACCTATCGAATTCCGAAACACATTGTCAACTGATAGAGCATCTCATCAAGAAAATTCCCAGCCCTTCAACTACGTCTCGACTATCGTCAATCAATCAGTCCATCGCAGCATTGGTCGTGTTCCTTTGCATACCCCATTACTCCCACCGTGACTGGCTCGTATCGGTTGAACGACCTGAAAAGAGCCAGCTCGTCAGAGCATGAAGGAATCTCTATCGGGGTGGACAGGAGGCCTGAGGTCGGGGATTTTTAAGGGGCAAAACAGTGGTGTATATCGTGGTACCCTCCGCATATTGTGAACACTGTCCGGTCGATTCTGTACTTATAGCCTTGTACATAACGGCGAACTTGAGCAAAAGCATTGCGTGAAGTCGCGGCCTACCAGTTGCGAAAGGTCTTTGTTGAGGTCATCACTTTATGAACCAAAAGATTCCGGAAAAACCACACTGCATTAAGAGGGAATCGAACCCCCGGCGGGTCGAGACATAGGCCAAAGCTCAACGTCCGGATGGCAACGACCCAGGTTACCACTACCCCATTAATGCCTATTTAGTTAACTTAAGAGGCAGCATATAATCACCCGCCCACCCAGATTAGGTATCAGAATTCGAGTTCCCGTACCGCGGACACAATAGTGACTTCAACTCCGAGCCATCATCTCCATGAAAAGCTTCAGTGGTTTTTCGCTCGACGACGACATCATCAACCATGTGCTTACATCCCTGCCTGATTTTGACTCACTGAAAGCGACAATTCTCTCCACGAAATCGTTCTACAACGTTTACAAAGCGCACCCCAATTCCATACGACGAGCTGTGGCCGAGAATGTCGTTGGACCAGCCCTACCTGAAGCCTTACGCGTCGTTCGGCATCATGACCCCGAAGAATCAGAGACGGAAGATGAAGATGCATCTGAAGGCGAGACTGATGCGAACGCTCCCATTAGAAACGAAGAAATTTCTGAGCTTGCGGAGAACGCAAAAATGTTCAGGGCGCTGGAGGACGTTTTTAGCTTGAGGTGCGTACTTGTGAACCTTGTGTATCTGTTCAGATAATGACACTCGAAAATAGACACAAGAATAGGAAGTTCAAGAAGAGTCAGCTCACATACGATGAATCTCTAAGATTCCAGCGAGCGATCTACAGGCTTGCCTTGTATTCGAAAGTCTTCCGTGGTACCGCCTTGATTGACGAATGGCTCCAAGTCGACGACGACGACGACGAAGATGAAGAGAATACTGCGCTTCCGGAATCGCAAGCCAAGAAGAGGAAGGAACAGATCGCGTTCCTCCGTCATTTCCCCGTTCTTGACCTACGGCAAATCTATTCTGTATCTGAGTTCTTGATCGACCTGGTACGCTGGTCTGAGGCGGGCGACTCTTCGGATGGATCGGTCGATACTCATAATAATGGTAAGGAAAAGTTCGGGCTGTTCTTCGCTTTTGGGCTCATACGTCGTCCCCTTGCGTCAGGAAGAACAGGGTTGTTTCTGTCCTGTGGACCCGAGATCATATACCGCTGCTACAACGAGGGCTCCATTGAGATTCTCATGGCTAAGCTCGACTGGTACGATGACGTCAATCCACCCGCGCTCTTCGGCGGTTATATCACCGACCCACTATCTAAGCTCTTCAAGGAGCGCGACTTCAAAGGTGCTTTTGAGGATGTCACACACTGGCAGTCCATAGTAGACGATGCTGTTGGAATACACGATCCATGTACGCGCCATACTTTCTCGCTGCTTGGGATCTGACTCAAAGAACCTGCTGTCAGGTTCTCGGTGCGGCCAGGAGGGAGGTTTCAACCTGTGGGGCCCATCAAGTAGGCGATGCATACTCTACCATCGTGTATCATGGTGCTGATTGAACGTACCCCAGCGTACGAATATCTTCACCAAACTACGCCATCTCTGAGGCCTGAAACTGGCTTGATTGCATTAATGAAAGGAAACCTTCCGATGAATCCTGTCGAGAAACGCTACTTTGGAAAACTCATCAAAGACATCCCAAAAGACGAGAATATCTATGAGCACGTCATTCAAGACCTTCTCGGTAGCGACTACAAGACACCGAAATACGAAGATTGGACACCGGACGACTGGCTCTGTACGGAATGTTTAACTAAATTCTTAGAGGAGCATCTACATCTTTGGTTGCTCGACAAGAAGATACAAGGTAAACCTCCCACAGCCTCAGACGCTTGCTTCCTGACCACAACGTGGGGCCGAACAGCTGGCGAAAAGATCCCAGGGGATTGTTGGTACGGGTGGCACTGCCGCACGCAAGTACACAAAAAAGACCATGCCAGAAAGCTGAATGTAAGCTCTCTCTTTGCATTGGCGCTGGTACTTGGACCTGAATGTGGCACCCTCTAGCACATTTGCGAACCGACGAAGGAATATTAAGAATCCGCGTGAGGCTATTCTCGTTATCTCTATACCTATACTTACTACTTGTACTTCGTAGACTACTACAATGTATATCTGGGACATAGCTTGGGTGGGAAAAGTACAGACGACATGGTCCAGACTCGCGATTGGGCAAAACGGTGGGAAATGGCCTATACATATGTTCAATTGTTTCTTGGTTGTCATGGCTCTTTGAAGTTCGCATCTGGGTTCTCTATCGCGGACACGGCTTCAGTCCATAACCACCATCATCTACATGAAAAACTTCAGCATTCTTCTGCTCGACGATGACATTCTCAACCATATACTCACCTCTCTACCTGATTTTGATTCATTGAAATCGATGATTCTCTCCACGAAGACGTTTTACGACGTTTACGAAGCACACCCCAATTCCATCCGGCGAGCTGTAGCAGAAAACGTCGTTGGACCAGCCCTACCCGAAGCCTTACGCGTCGTTCGACATCGTGATCCCTGCGATATAGAGACGGAAGATGAAGATGAGGCCGACGAGAGTTTTATCACGAACAAAGAAATTCCCGAGCTTGTGGAGAATGCGAGAATGTTCCGAGAGCTAGAGGATGTTTTCAGCTTGAGGTACACATCTTTTTGAACTCGTGTCAACCTGGGGTTGTATAATGATACTCGGAAACAGACACAAGAACCGGGAGTTCAAGAAGAGTCAGCTCACGTACGATGAATCCCTGAGGTTCCAACGAGCGATCTATCGATTTACTCTGTTCTCGAAAGTCTTCGATCTCCGCTTGTTGGGAGAGCTCTTCGATTCGGACGAAGACAGTGAGATATTTCAGATCAAGAGGGAAGAGCAGATCGAGTTTTTTCGTCCTTTTTCCGTTCCTGAACTGCGACAAATCTATTCTGTATCCGTGTTCTTGACTGAATTATTCCACTGGGCTGAAGCAGGCGACGAATATGAACTAGTCGGTACTGATGCCAGTAAGAGAGGCGTCTGTCTGCTCGGAGTATCGTTTTCTCACTCATTCGTTTTCTACGACCATCAGGTAGGGCAGGGTTTGCTTTGTCGAGCGGACCTCCTACCATATATCGGTGTTACAACGAGGGTTCAGTAGAAGAACTGATGGATGAGGTCCACTGGGACCAAGTGGACGATCCGGGCCTCTTTTTCGCCGGCTACCTCACCCACCCGTTATCCGAGTTGTTCAAGAAGCGCAACTTTAAAGGTGCTTTCGAGGATGTCGCACACTGGCGGTCCATAGTGGACGATGTTGTTGGAATTCACGACTCATGTACGCGCTACGCGTTCTCGTGGTTTGGGATTTTACCTGAAGAACTCGATGCCAGGCTCTCGCTGCAATACAGAAGGAGGTTTCAATCTATGGGGCCCGTCAAGTAAGTGGCACATACTCTACCAAAGTTGTATCGTGGTACGGTACTGATTGCGACGCAGCGTACAAATATCTGCACCAGACTGTACCGTCTCTGAGGCCTGGCTCAGTGGTTACACTTCTGAAAGGAGACCTTTCGAAGAACCTTGTCGAGACAACCTACTTTAATCGATTCATTGGAGAGATCCACGAGGATACCTATGAGCACATCGTTCAAGACATTCTCGATAGCGACTACAAGACACCGGAATACAAAGGTTGCAAACCGAACGGCTGGCTTTGCACCGAATGTATGACTAAACTCTTGAAGGAGCATCTACATCTATGGTTACTCGACAAGAAAATAGAAGGTGAGCTCTCTAATCCTCTCGCAATTTTGGACGCTCGTTTCCTAACATGGTGCCGAACAGAGGGTAACGAGATCCCAGAGAATTGTTGGTACGGGTGGAACTGCCATACCCAAACATACAGTCCATCACACGCCAAAAAGCTGAATGTAATTGCCCGCTCTTCTCTTCTCGCCAGTATATCTGAATATGATGCCCTGTAGCACATTTGTGAACCGACGAGGGGTGAATAAGGACGTTCGTTTCGCGGGAGTGTTTCCGGTAACTCGATACCTGGATCTACTTGAAACTGTAGACTATAATGCATGTTTGAGGCCAGAAAAATTCGTCGCAGATCCTCGATCCGTAAAATTTCAGCCCCGCACCAAGGTCCAATTACTGCCCCATGTGGCAAACAGGCGCGTTTGATACTTAATAGTAGTAATGGCGTGTAGATGGTGCGAGTGTCGATCTCTGAATATTGTGGTTGAGGTGAACTTAGGTTCGTGGTGCGTGGGAGTTTTAATATAATTGGTGTCTTGGAGTCTTAACCCACTTCAACGAGATACGTACATGATCGTCTTTACTACGCAGTCGCGCAGACTGGAGTCAGAATAACGCGGACCCAACTCCAGCTCATAACCATCATCCCCATGGAAAAATTTAATGGTCTTTTGCTCGACGACGACACCATCAACCATATGCTTACATTTCTCCCTGATTTTGACTCACTGAAGGCGACAATCCTCGCGACGAGATTGTTCTACAACGTTTACAAAGCGCACCCCAATTCCATCCGACGAGCTGTAGCAGCAAACGTTGTTGGACGAGCCCTACCTGAAGCCTTACGCGTCGTTCGGGATCGCGGCCCCTACGACATAGAGCCCAAACATGAAGGTGAGGCCGACGAGAGTTTTATCACGAACAAAGAAATTCCCGAGCTTGTGGAGAACGCGAGAAAGTTCCGAGTACTAGAGGACGTTTTCAGTTTGAGGTACGTATCTCTACTCACCGTGAACTTGTGTTTTTGTATCACATCGATATTGACTCGAAAATAGGCACAAGAACCGGAAGTTTAAGAAAAGTCAGCTCACGTACGATGAGTCTTCAAGGTTTCAGCGAGCAATCTATATGCTTGCACTGTATTCAAAAGCCTTCCCTGGTCCTGACCTGTTGGAAGCTTTCAATGGGAAAGAAGGAGAAGAGTACGAGGAGTTCCAGATCGAGAAGAGGACAGAACAAATAGAGTTTCTCCGTCGTTTCTCGGTTCAGGACCTGCGGCAAATGCACACAGTATCTATGTTCTTGATCGAACTGGTGCACTGGGCTCGAGGCAATGACGATGAATGGATTAGCACTCACGACACTGGTAAGAAAATTTTCTTGACTGTCTGAGTCGTTGCTTTCGTCGCTCACTTGTTCCCCATAACTGTTAGGTAAAGCAGGTCTGGCTTTGTCGTGCGGACCCAATGTCATATACCGATGTTACTATGATGGTTCGCTTAATGATCTGAAGGATGAGTTTATGTGGGAAAATGACGCCAACCCGCCCCACTTCTTCAACGGTTATCTCGCCGAGCCACTGTCCAAGTTATTGGAGGAGCGCGGTTTTAAAGGCCCTTCTGAAGATGCCACACACTGGAGCTCGGTAGTGGACGATGCCGTCGGTGTACATGATCCTTGTACGCGCCATGCTTTCTCATGACTCAAAATTTGGCCTGAAGAATCTGGCACCAGGCGCTCGGTGTAACGAGGAAGGAGGTTTCAACCTGTGGGGCCCATCAAGTAGGTGGTGCATACTCTATCGTCGTGTACCACATCGCTGACTGCACTCTAGCATATGAATATCTCTGTCAGACGGCACCATATTTGGCACCTGACACGGACCTGGATTCGGTGCTGATAGGAAACCTTTCGAATAATCCTGTCGAGATGTACTACTTCGCAGGATTCATCGAAGAGATCCCAAAACACGAGAATATCTATAAGCGCGTCATTCTGGACCTGCTCAATAGCGACTACAAGATACTGGATTGGAAACCGGACGACTGGTTTTGTACGGAATGTTTGACTAAATTCTTCGAGGAGAATCTACATCTATGGTTACATGACAAGAAGATACAGGGTGAGCCTCCCGCAGCCTCAGACTCTTGCTTTCTGATCGTAACATGGGGCGGAACAGCTGGCGTCGAGATCCCAAACGATTGTCAGTATGGGTGGAACTGCCACATGCAGATCCATAGGTTCGAACACTCCAATAAGCTGAATGTAAACGCTCTCTCCTCATATGTCCTAGTACTTGAACCTGAATTTGGTACCCTCCAGCACATTTGCGAACCGACGAAGAGTGTCTGAGGAGCCCCGCGTCGGAGTATGTTTTGAGTATCTCTATACCTGTACTTGTAAGTAGTAGACTTTGATGGATGTTTGCTGAGGTCCTCAAGTGGAAAAACGCGCAAAGTCACAAAGACGGTGGGAAAATGGCCTTTATCCGTAACCCGGTCCGCATTCACCGTCTACCTCAACCATAACTACTCTTCCTTGTCAACGTTCATGCTCACGCCTCGTTCACGATGAGCGATTACATACCCACAATCGACGACCTCCGAGTCAAACTCTGCTACATCTGTCGTGAAGAAGAGACCTACGACAAACCAGAATACCCTCCTCGAAAGTGGACACATCCATGCCAATGCACGCTCCTCGCACATGAGGACTGTCTGCTCGAGTGGATCAAGACAGCACAGACCAAATCTTCGACGACAGCAGCTGATAACGCTCTTAAATGCCCGCAATGTGGAGCAAGGTACCAGCTGGAGAGTGATCTCCCTTTGAGCATGAGGATGATGAACGAGGCGTTGACGGCTTGGAACAAGTCATTGGGAAGAATGGGGAGATGGTTCCTTGCACTGGTACCTGTGGGCATTGTCGCTGGTGTTGCAGTTGGTGCGTCTCGAAATCAAAGACTGAATCGAATGAAATACCAACAAGATTGAATTCATACAGGAACACATTTCGTTCTGACTCAATACGGAGCGTATGCAGTTAAGGAGTTCTTTGGCAAAGAGTGCGTGCCGTTTATCTCCCAACTTACTATTTGTTCAGTGTTCTCGCAGGTTGTTCAACGCAGTGCTTACGTCGGATCCACACAACTGGTCGATATCGGCTCTCATAAATCTCCCTTTGATCCCAATAGGGCTCATTTGCTACCGTTTTAACTCCTCATACAACCTTTTCCCAGCCATCTCTACCCTCCTTGAATGGCCTTCCCTCCACAAACGTGGTCTGCCGCAACATAACACGAACGTTCTCGCTTGGCCACCCTCTCCATTCACTGTAGGATTCATCGCAATGCCAATAGTCCGATATCTATACGGGAAATGCCTAGACCGTTTCACGCGCTGGCTCTTAGGACCCACCCCCCGAACGTTATTAGGACGGGCTGCAGGCAACAGACCGGTCATCGACCGTGCAGACGACGACGAGGATAGAATGTTGATTTTGCGGTTCCGGGGTGGTCAAGGACCGGAGCCAGAGAACGAGAATCAAGGGAACGACGCAGATGGGAATCAGGCTTCCCTCACGATCTACGCCTCACCCCTGGGTCGCAAAATCGGCGGCGCATTGCTCATACCATTCATCGCGAGAAGGATGGGGAATTTGTTACTGAGATTCTCCAAACGGTCCGAGTTTCTGAGGAGACTTTTGGCTGTGAGGCCGCCGAGTAGCACATCTTCGACGTGGCCGTTTTCCTCTGCCTCTTCGTCATCGCTGTTCTCAGGGAAGATTGCCTCTGGCATCGCTACAAGTCCCCTCGTAACGTGGAAGCTTGTCCTGAGGGCTATTTGGGGCGGTGGTCGTGCGTGGGCCGAGTTCGATCCTGTTTGGTGAGTTATGACCTCAAATGGCAGTAAGTTGAATCGTTATACTGATCCTGTTCACCAGGTGGCGAAACACCCTCGGGTTCGGTCTTTTCGTAGTTGCCAAAGATGCCCTTCATCTCCTCCATCTGTACCTCGTCAAGAAAGAGGTGGATACCCGGCGGGTTAGAAATAGAGATTTCCGAGACGTGGATATATCCAGCTTGGACGTAATGCCTGATTTGGATGCTCGTCGACGGAGCGTATGAGTGGATCAAGTTGGTTGGTGATATAGTGTCTAGTGAATAATTCTGTGTTATCTGCCATCTTAATAAATCACTGACTCTCCTCTCACGGAACTATTGTACGGATCCTCAAAAATAGAACATTACAGCACTTCATGGTATCGTGGAAGCGTACACAGGATAGCCCGTCATCGACGTAGTCGAGGGATCCATGGATCCGCTGAACTGGTCTCATTTGCTGTATGCTGATGGCGACACCCGCTCTGAAGATCTCACAGTCCATCCGACAGATGCCACTTCCTGTAGTCGATTCTATTCGCTCGAACCAGGTTGGTAGTACATGAACGAGAGCGATAGAGATTCAAATCACAGATCTTTCAGAGCTTTTCACACCGCCACTGACACCACTCCGAAACCGAGTCGGCAGGCTCACCCCCCACTTTTAGGACTTGGTCATACTAGCGTGTTCCGGTTGTTCATCATCCTGCGAGTGCTTCTATCAAAAGACATCATGATGTCCCATGCAGTACAGATAATTACCGAATCGTACTTTACTTGCCATGTCCCTCCACTCCCTCTGCACACCGTCATCAATGGCAAGTGATTTCCCCCAATTCTCCTCCACCAAGGATTTGACTTTGGATTACTCCATAGGAAACCGACTCAGCTATACCCCTTCCACCCTCGAAACTCTGCGAATCGTGCCGGCTCCCAGTTCTCGGTTGCGCTCTGCCCAGCTCTAACTCAGGTCTGTCGAAGCTAAACGATTACCTGTCTCAACATTCAGGGAACCACTTGGCGTCGGACGACGAGTTACCACTACTGGAGCGTTATCTGAGTGGAGCGGAAAGCGAGGCAGAGCAATACGACAAGGAGATTGAGAGGGTGGCGAGACTTCTAGACGAGCTCAAGGCCACAAGGGCATCGATATCTCGAGCCGTTGCGAGGTTCTCTGCAACGTTCCGATCCTCAATAAGGAAACTCCCAGTAGAGATACTGTCGAAAATCTTCCTACTTTATACCCACGAACACACCGAAGCGAGTAATGAGCACCCCAGCACACATCCTGCGCTCACGCTTGGACGCGTCTGTTCCAGATGGCGAACCATCGTCGACTCAACGCCCAGGCTGTGGTGCATCATGGATGCTTCCGCCCTTTCCGACATACACGCCAAGGATGATGGATCTGAGCATAGCCTTCGTCTCACCCGCTTCTGTATCGAAAATTCACGGAACATGCCGTTGGAGATACGGTTCAAAAGTTGTCCCAAATCCCTGGACAGGTCATTCTTGGAGCTGCTAAAACACAGCGATAGGTGGAAGGTTGTTGTCCTCGAAGAATGGGTCTCGCTATATGGCCGTGTGTTCCCAGTCGACCTACCTATGCTCGAGTCTTTGGACTTATCAGTGAGCCCAACTTCCCCCGGGATCTTCTCCTTGCGAGAACGTTTCCCACAGAACGTCTCCACTCCCAATCTTCGGCAACTTTCGTTGAGCGGGTGGCTTGTCACGACGTTAGGACCTCGGTTCGACACCAGCTCGTTGACGACATTCTCCGTTCGGGGTATGGTCCACTACCCGTCCTTTCTCGACACTTTGGAGCGATCCCCGATGCTATCAAAATTGCAACTGTCCACCGTAACCTTTCTAGAACGGGGGCTTGTCGATTTCCCGATTGCCTTACCGCAACTAAAGGAATTGTCGAGCGACAATCACGACGTCGGAGAGAGTCCAAACCTCGAATCCAGTCTCCCCTACTTCCTTCACGACATCGTCGCCCCCAAGCTGGAATACATCTCAATCTTCGATAACAAATGGAAAACCATCCTCGACACCGAAACGACAGTCGCTTTACGCGACTTCCTCCGCAGATCGGCCTCTCCCAACCTAACGCGCCTCCGGTTCATACAGATCAATTTCCGAGAGATAAGGTATTGTTTCGACATCCTGGAACTTGTCTCTTCGACGATAACAACTCTCGAGCTGTGGTGTAACCACAATTCGCTCGAGTGGGACGAATTCTTGCGACGGGTAACAGTGGATCCGGATTTCTTACCAAAGTTGAAGGAGCTGACGCTCCTGTTCAATCGGTGGTCGGATGACTCTGAGACCTTGCTGTACGAGATGGTTGAATCGAGGCGGAACTGGGAGGTGGAGACTCAGAGACTGTCCAAGCTGCGAGTGGTATGCACCAAGGCCGAGTACAGAGATACCGTCGGTGGGAGGCTGGCTCCTTTTGAAGGGAAAGACTTTCGGCTTTCTTTCTCTTAGCACTTAGCATAGGGTTTAGAGAGAGAGAGACGTCCGATTATGATAACCCTATCCCAAATAATAGAGAGAAAGAAACGTTCAGCGATCATAAGTACACACATACGCTTTGGCGTAGGTAAAAAAATGTAAACAGCAAACAAGAAGGGGAGATTTAAGTTGAGAGGGGTACTCGTATACGTTGTTCGTGGATTGTGCGAGTTATCGTAGCGAAGGAACCGAAACGAGAGTGGGATTATGACGGAAGCGAATGGAAAAAGTCCGCAGGAAGGGTAAGGAGGGGCAAAAGGAACGACAAAGACAGACGGAGACTGTATTTTATGCAGAGAAGAGATGAATCGTTTTAAATACCATAGAGGAGAGAGACTGAGTAGTGGCATCCTTATAAAAGAAACAGACGCGTTCAGAGCATACCGAGACACATCGTCCACTTTAAGGCGACATGGCAGGTCCTCCCTCGATGCCCATCTTCTTCCTGACCAATTCGAAGGTCTTCAACATCTTTCTCCTCGCTCCCAGGGCCGCAACACCTTTCGCTTCGAGCTGAGCCTCATCCATGACCACCATATCCTGCCACTTCATGCCCTCAAAGTTCGGGGTATACTTGTGCAACCGCAAGCTCCTCAACCAACCAGGAATGTCGTTCAAAAGACTAGGGTCCACATCATCTTCTGCCTTGGGCGTCGCACCCGAGTTGATCTTGTTCCCACCTCCTCCAGCCGAACGCACACTCGGAGCTCTTCGACCGGCCATATTTCCCATATTCCCTTGCATACCTAACCATCCTGGCGCACCAGCACCTCCAAATCCGCCTGCAGCTGCCATCTGCGCTGCAAGTATCTGAGCTTCCGGGGACATACCCATCGCACTAAGCATGCTCAAGTTGAAAGGCATCCCTCCAATATTGGGCATCCCTCCCATCCCACCAAGACCAGGGCTTCCCATTCCGTTCATCCCATTCATACCTCCCATTCCGCCCATACCGGGCATACCACCCATCCCCCCCATACCATTAAACGCGCTCGGGTTCAAACCCAAGTTACCCATCTGCATGTTAAGCAGATTCGCCGCAGCGGCAGCGTCGTCGTTCGGGTTGTTGAACCTGTTGGAGGACGTGTTCGAGAGCCCCGGGCTTCTCGCTCCGCCCATGCCACCACCACCACCGATGTGGTTGTTGTTGTTCCATCCGCCCGCATTCCTCTTGTTGTTCTGTTGTCCCGGTCCTTGAGGCGAAAGCGGGCTGCCACCATCATCATGATCCATGTTTGTCGTACTGCTCGCGCTCGATTTGGGTACGCGTCTGTGAATCGTGGGGTCACCCATTCGGGGTACACCGGGCGCAGCGTTCTTGCTCTGCCAGTCGTTGAGCTTGTTGGCAGCCGAGTCGAGGCCAGGTTTGAGCCGGGAGTTGTCCTTCTGGAACATGGGGATCAAAGGAGTGTTGACCATGCTCGCCCAGCTATCGCTGCCAGCAGGAACGGTAGCATCACCGCCAGCTGTGGCACCAGGACGTGGAGAACCGAGGGTACCACTGAAATCCGAGGACTTTGGACGAGAAGAGGGCATGGTGATCTCCTGAGCCCCACCGTTGGCAGCAGAGTTGGAAGAAGTCGAGTTGGATTCGGCGACTTGTCCAAGTGCACTACCCCATCCTGTGGTCCTGACGTCCCCGGTACCGGGAAGGATTGGTGCGCTGATTCGGTGAGCAGCATTGCTTGCCTTGAATTTGGCGCGTTGGTGAGCGAGAGTAGCCGCTGCGTCTGAGGAGCCGGATCCCGCGTTAGTAGCGGATTCGGGAGACAGGAAGTTGGAAGCCGGGCTTTCGATGATGAGGGATTGGCGACTGCCTGCACCGGCTCCCAAGCCACCGCTGAAGCTGCGGGTCGTTGGAGAAGCGGGCATGTTGGACTTGAGACCGGGTGATTTGAGGGTAGCGAGTTTGGCTTCCATCTGACTCTGCATCGAACCTAAGGAGTAATCAGATATTGTAACCGAGCAGAATCTGAGCTCGCTCACCCATAGCGGGACTAAGGAGAGCAGTCATCGGATCGGAACGTGCCATCTGTTGTAGGACGGTGATGAAGAAACGAATTTGAACTTGAGTAGAATGTTGAAGAAGACTGTAGAGAGCGGCTGTGCGCTCGGCTTCTGAGAGAACTTTGAACCCTATTGAGAGTATTAGAACAACCTCCTGAGGTGTATGGGACGAACTGCTCACATTGCTCGATGGCAGAAAGTTCTTCTTTGAAATTAACATCTAAAGAGGCGGCAGCCATTTCCTCTAGGGTAGCTTCGTAATTCTGAAGGTTTTCAAACCATTGGTCGAGGGCTTCGGCTAGAAATAAATAGTTAGCTGGAAGATTCAGACAGATGACACTGTAGACACACCCTCTGGGGTTTGCTGATATCCACTGGATCCTCCCAAAAGCTCGCTTGTAGGGCGAGCACCTGAGCCACCTCCTGGTCGTGGGGATGCTGGGGCAAGCCTAGCTGCAGGACCCAAAGACTGGCGAGAAGCTTGGTTCTTTGGACCGTTCTCGTTGGGCCCAGGAGACGGACTAGGGCTGGTTGAAGGTGGACGAAGAGACATGGTGTCGTTACTTGACGAATGTAGAAATATGTAGGTCGATGAAAGAGTAGGAAAGTTGTCGAAAACTGTGTTCTTTTTCGTTGTAGAAAATGGTCCTGACGTCGAGCCAAGTTGCTAGAAAACCAACAACAAAAACGACGGGTTGGTGCTAGACGAGACCAGCGGAGCCTGCCGGTCTAGTACAACTGAAGAAAGTAAAGCACTTCGTTGTACTGGACGTCGACAAATTGACTTGCAGTGTAGTCGAGATGAGAGCGACAATTGAAGGGATGTTCACCGCTGGCGGTTGTTATGGGATGAGAAAAAGGGTGACTTGATCTGCCACGAGGTCACGAACAGTCACAAAGCCTCACAAAGCCCTGTCTCGGCCACTTGTTGACAGCGGCCATGCACCGCAGCAATTCTCGCATCTTTCATCTATCGTCTCAGGTAATTTGTTCGGGTTCATTGGCTGTGAAAACGTTCAGTAGGAGACTCATTCAACCGAATTCGGGAGGTGCCATGATTGATAGTCACAGCACCCGCGGCATCCCCGTTTCAGGCCCTGATTGCTATTGATCTCTTATACAGTTTAAGAACAAGTGGACTGGTGGAATAACGTAGACCACAGGGGAGTACCCACTGCCAGACTCCATACTGACAATAATAACGCCTTTCGCATCCTAAATTTGACCCAGTACCCTCCTTGAACCTCTAATTATGTCAGGGTCCGGAGGTCTCCCCCCGCTTCGAGAGCGGCCTACAATACATTCGCAATCATCCTTGATTCCCTACAAGACTCCGTTAGAATGAGGATAATGGATGAGCACGAAGAGAGCGACCAACAATGCGGCAAATTGAGTGCCTTTTCGATCCTGAAAAATATGATCTATCCACACTTTATAATTAGTCGTCGGGTCGTAACCAGGGGCATGCGAAAACTTGCCTTCATCACCCTCTTGGGAAAGCTGAAGATTATACGGAACCTCGTATGAGTCGTATCGTTGCAAGCGGCCTGTAACACGGAGATTTGATTAACACCGTAAACGCCGAGAGCCGCCATTTTGTTCCCCCATACCATCAATATGCCCTCTTCTAATAGCCTCTTGGTCGCATTCGCGACTTGTTCTTTGATCGGCAAGGACTGGTCTTCAGACTTTTTTATCGCAGAAGCGAGATCCACCAGCGTGAAGAGTCCAGCTTCCGTGGTTAAGAATCTGAGTAATCATTGAGCCCTAGTCCCACGGCGCCACGAAGGCGAATACTCACGGAAACCCATGGAAGTTACACCAATCAACCAGAAATTCAAACGCCTCCGCCAACTTGACCTTATTCTCCTCCAAAAAACTATCGCAAAAAGCCTCGTCATTGAGAATAGCAGTGAAAATGGCGTCCGCCGCTGCAGATACCGGGGTGGCTAGCAATGCATCGCGGACACATTTCGTCACAGACTCATTGTGCTGAGAAACCAGCCCACCGACTTTCAGACCAGACGCACCAAAGTCCTTGGTGGGTGTCGCGAGAACGTGAATTCGGGCGGGGTTGCATTTGAGGTCGACAGGATCGATACTGAGGATTGACGTGAAGGGAGTGGGATTGGGGGAGAGTCGACTGGAGAAGATTTGATTTGCGAAAAGCTCGTCGCATACCAGGTGGAGGTCAAACTTTGGGGGGCGACGTTACGAGGGAAGACGAGACAGAGCAATGGTGCCGACTTACCTCCTCTGCTACCCCGGCGAATCCAATTATTGTCTCTACAGGATACGCTCGCCCAAGGGGGTTATGGGGATTGCACAAAATAATCGCGGAGCACCTCCGAGTTCCTTCTTGTTCTTCGATAACCCTCCGTACGAATGGAAGTACCGCCGGTGAAAGCGGGTCAACATCAGGGGGTATGTGTGCGATCACCGGGACAGCCTGTGCGGGATAGAAGATGTCGCGATTATACGTCGCTGAGGTTCCTATTAGGAATGGGATGCTCTCTGGAATGATGATTGAACCTACAGTAAAATGGCTGAATGGGCACTACTAAGCATTACTCAATAGTTAGACCGAGCTCCTCTCACCGTAGTCATCACTATTCCGTCACCTGGGTCGCTCAGAACCCATAACAAATGCGCCAGGAGTCCTCCCACTCCAGGCCCGATTACAGTTGCTTCTGGGGTTATCGCTTCCCTGGGCTTCAACGTCCTGTTCAGAAATCGAGGTAGCGCGTCGATAAGTGTAGGGTAGAAGCTATTAACTAGCCCAATCCCTGTGTACGGTTCACCGAGTCAATTTATGCCGCGGAAGAAACGTCCGGCCGACTTACGATACTTCAGATGCTCGTCCGACAGATTGAAGTGCTCGTGGATGTACTAAGGCCAACGAGAGATTTAGCTACCCAATAAACCGAAAGAAAAGTACAATACCTTCAGAAGAACATCGTTCAACAACAGATTCTCTGCACTGTTCACTCTGATCAACCCGTCCGGATTGTGTTTCTCATCAAAGTGTTGCTGACCCCACAAAGTGTTTGGAGCCCATAGGGATGCAGACCGTTCTTCACCGCGTTTTGAAAGCTTGACTTCCCGGGAATTCGCCATGGCGTTGTTAGACTTGATCAGGTTGAGATAGATATGGGAGAAAGGGAATACATGGTGAGAGGGATGAGGATTGCGTGCTAGAACTCGGAAATAACCGTACCCCAGGCAAATCAAGAGTTTGAGCACTCTAAAAGAACCTGAGAACGGCCGAGGATCAGAAATTTCACCGAGGCGCAGGCATAGCGAATTATAACGACTGGAAAATAAGACGCGTAGACAGCAAAAGAGAGTGAGGCCGTTAACGTACCTCAATCTTCGCATAAGCTATTCGTAGTTATTCAGTCTGACAGGTCTCCTGGTGAGTAGCGGGACTGAATTGAGTCGACATGTAGAGAGAAATCGTGGCACACGTGCGACGCGCAAGCGTGGCTGAGGTCTCCGCAAGTTTGAAATAGACCAGCCTCATTATTGCTGGGAAGCTGTATGGAGATATCTTGGAAGCCCAAATTTCAACTTCTAGTGATGGAAATCATAGCAGTTTGACGGTGGGTGAGTCGTAATGCATGGAGAACGAACGCCTGACTCGATACACATACTTTGTATTTTCTCCATCTTGGAACGTTTATACACATTCCCAATGTTAGCTCGATCTTGCCAAAGGGCATATTTGGGTGTAATGGAGGTTGTGCTAGTACAAGTTGGAAGGGGTTTGAAAGCTGCGAAAATTCAACACGGAATTTGCCGGTTGAGACTGTAGGAGGCCGTGAGAAATCACATGGCTTCAAACTCAACACCAACGTCCTCTCGATATCGACTCCAGCTCCGGCGAGGCTTCACTCGCGATGATGATAACTCATTCGAATCACACACTATCATAAGTGGCTATAGAGCGACATGTGTACCCAGTCTGCCTTTCTGTAGGGTACAGACAGGCTAGATGAGGGCACATGCCGCTTGGACCGTTGGCCCATCATACCAACGCCGAGCCGGAAACCATTAATGGGCATAAATCAATCGCGTCCAACTGGTTCTGTCTCCTTTTAACAGGTCAAAGCTCTTTGCGCGTCTGCCCAATTTTGGCTTGTTGCTCATTCTTGCCCAGAAACAGTATGCAATGCTTTTACTTTTTCATTGTGGACGACAGCCACTGTCGGTCCATTGATCTATTAGCCGTTCACATGTCTTCTGGTGGCATCAGTGTAGGCCACGATACTGCACGCGTATAAAGCAAGGCCTGGCCAGGTCAACATCCTAGAGCCTCTCAACCCCGAGAACTTCAAACTACACTACACCTTTTTCATCATGTTCAATAGCACCTATCCAACCCACCCTCTGGCACAGAGCGTCAAGCCCCTCTTCTTCAAACTCTATGAACTTGTGTACCCGGAAAGGTCATCGAAGCAAATCAGTCCGCATGAGGCGACCTCAGACTCGTGTCCTACCTCGATCTCGAGTTCACCTTTAGAATCGCTCGTTCCAACCCTCATCTTCTCAGACGGCGACACGGAGACGGAATCCGCTTCGGATTTACCCGAGTCTGACAAAGGCTCCACCGCTTCAGAGATCGTGCTGAAAGAAGATCAGGAAAGCGACTCCAAAGAACGCTCCCCGCTCATTGTGCAGGAGGCTGACTCCCCCACAAGCAGCACCCCATCGAGTCCAGATCTGCTTCACCTCACTCTTCTCACTCCAGACTTAGATGGTTTCCCTTCTCCTCCCAAACTCGAAGAAATTCTCTCTCAATGCGGCAGCATGGCAGATCTCGACGATTCGCCATGGTACAAAGCTTTGGTCTCCGGCACATCAATCGACATCGCCATCGACAGCAACCCAGATCACACCCCATATCTCGACCAACTGCGATACACTCACGCTTTGGAGCTCGTCAAGTCCCTTTCCACTTGGGACGAGGGAGACTTGGCGGCCCTCGCTCGCGATTTGATCTGGTGTGTGGTTGAACCCAAGGTTTCGGATTACTTGTCGCTTCGAGATGTAAAACGCGTTACACTGTTCGCTAGGGCAGTCAAATCCGCATTTCTCGAGCTTCGGGGTAACGAGACGTATGCTGCATTTGTTGATACGTTGGTGGATGTTGCTGTTGGGCTTTTCATGAACGCTTGGAACATGGATGTAAGTACCTAAACGATTCACTGTGTTGCAAGGTGGCTAATTTTGTTACCTTTCCCCTTCCTGACAGATAGACACAGTCCTATGCTCACAATACCTTCCACTGCACGTTCAGGCTACCATCCGTCTCACAGCATTCATAGGGGACCTCTACGTCTGCGGTCTGATGAGACATGTTTGCTTCCGCACCTGTCTCTTCGAGATTATCAATCGTCTTAACAACACATACGAATTCGTCGTGGCCCTACGCGTACTCCTTGAGGCGATCGGCAAGAGGGACTCCCCGTTTTGGGAGATGGAGTTTGCCGACCAACTCTTCTATGCTGGAGGGACGCTGGGAAGGTGCGGGACTTCTTGTGACTGTCTCGTGGAAAGCGGCATCTCGGGGCGGCCTGGGTTTCGGGAGGGTGTGGCAAAGTACAAAATGAGATACGCGAGGATGTTCTATGAGAGGATTTTGAAGGGACGTTCTGCTAATGGGGGAATGCCGAGTTGGACTCGGGACGCTGGGGTTTCTCCAGAGGTTGTCAATTCGGAGGTTCAGATCATGTTTTTGCAGATGGGCTTTGCGAAGTGAAGGGTGGCGCACAAGGATTTATCAAGAAACCCAAAAGGTTGGCTGATTTTCGATGCCTGGACTAGGCCTTCGTCATATAATTTGCTTAACTGTGATTGCCAGAAGATTCACGACACTGTTTACCTGACGATAGCCTCCCGCTCGGGCGAGCAACTTTCCCCTGTCGATATCGAGAAATCTAGTCAACTTATCTCTGAGCCTATCGTGCTCATAGGAGGAGGGTATGATTGACCATTTATGCCACCTTTTTCTTATCACCGCGGTCAACTATTGGGCGTTATGTTTTCTGTTCCGGGATGCACGAAAGTTTAAAGTAAAGATAAGGTATCTATGTCAAGTGAAGCAGTGTACACAGAGTCCATATCATGACGAGCTGGCAATTCTCGGGCTTCACGAGAGCCCGAGCAAGGGTCAGGACGTTCTTCACAGCTTCCACGCATGGACAGGAGCGCTCGCTCACCGCAAAGATAAGAGTATCTAGCGCGCCCATAGCACACTCAACCTCCCTGCTACCTTCAACTGGTCCAAACTCGCAACAAAAACGTCTCACCATCACCTCCTACCTCTTTTGTGTATATGTGGCGCCCTAAAAAGGACGGAGGGCTAAGAAAAACCAACCGGAGTTGCTTATCTCTACAACTCCGCCTTCTTATCTCTCGGGAGTCGCCGTGGCCCGTCGGTCAATTAAAATGCTTATCTCTGACAAGAAAGGTTCAAGGAACCGAATCCCCCGCCTCGTCCGCGTGCTCGGGGGATGTCAAATTGAAAAGAAATTGACCGAGGCTCGAAACACCGATGAGAGGTGTGTTCGTGTTGGTCCCGCTTCGGAGGTCAAAGCTGGGAAGTTCGGAGGGTGGTGTCGGAGGGAGCGGTCATGGAGGGGCGGAGTATGCCGAAATTAAGACTCTGAGATGAACTCGACTTGAAATGAAGGAAATGTAGAAGATAGGTAGTGTGGTAAGTATAGCTCGTCGAAAGTATTTACGATTATGCCAAATGTGAGAGTACACGGATATAGGGACTTTATTTCCGTTTTGCTTTGCTGTTTTCCTCCCACAGTCGCTTAATTCAGACCCGGAGCATGAATACTACTACTCAGTTTAGGACGGCCGTCCCCACAAAGCGTTGGGGATGAACTCCAGTGAGCAGGGGTATTTCTTGGGGATTGGGGACCAGGAGTGCTAAGTAGGGACATTCGCCCTGTCAAGGGTCGCCAACTAATCCCGTTGTAATCTCGCGTCCTGCAACGTTCCATCTCGTTAGATGTATTGAATGAGAGGTTTTTGCTACCTGGAACATATATCGTACATTCCAAGTCCCGACCGGGATACGTCGTGAGGTACGCGTTGAGGCGAAGTTCCGGTTTCCCTGCGGCCAAACTCGGTACTCAGGCTGTATCAGCCTCGGGCTGCATTCTTCGTGAAGCCGAAGGGGTGGACATATCTGAGTGCCGGAGGTAACGATCTATCTCCTAGTAGTGGGCAACCACACCGTAGAGCGTCCTCGACTTCTTCCCATGGCGATTCAGGCTGCCCACTGGGGCTGCGTCTCCCCGGATATAAGTTTATGAAAAAAATAGCGGGGTATATGGGGTACGGAGAAATGTGATGTCCGGGTGTACTCGTTGTCGGAACACGGGGTCATCGTTGGGTCATCCTAATGAGCTCATTCTGAGCTCAAACCTCATGCAAGATGACTCGAAAAGCTCGCAAACGTTCAATACTACCGTTGTATAGGCCCCACGAAGAAGGTTCCCAAAACGACACGTTCATCGGGTACTAAACACGCGTCTTCCTCCTCAAAATTGCTCCCTGAATCCCTCCGCGACCCGTGGAAGAAATTTCTCTCGTTTCTAGATCCTTGGAGCCCTGAAGTGTTTTTCAAATGAACCGAGGGGTCATGGAATAGTTTTCGTCTTTTTGGGCCCTTTTTCTTGAGAACATGGGAGAACATGACGCCAGAATCAAAGATCAATTGGCGATAGATCCTTCTCCCATCGATGAACGGCGGTCATAACGCGTGCAAAAGCCCAAATATATAGTGACGCCGTGAGCCAGTGACAAGCTGAACAATGTGCAAACGTGTAATTTTAGTACCATCGACACTCTGTACATAGCTCGATGAAACGGCTTGGACGGCTCTAAATGTCCGCCACTGCCGCAAACTATGCGGATCTTAGCCTGGAAGTCTTCAAATATTCCGACCTACCGAGTGCAAACCGAGTGTTTACCGCTTGCTACCGTGGCATGGTACCAGAATCTCCAGCGGGGGCCGTAATGTCCATTCATCCATTGCTCGGTTGACAGAGAATAGGAAGAACTGGTATGGGCGACGAGGGGACCAATGTCGCAAATTCCGGAGCTTGAGTATGTAATTCGGTACGCCAAGCCGAGATTTGCGGAGTTGACCGACAAAATATCAGAAGGTCCGTGCGCGTATATAACACCGCCCGGATTAGTTCTCCAATCTGAATATCCCTCTCCCAGTCATGTCTGCCTCCACTAATCTCTCCGTTCCTGCTCATGTTCGTCCAGGAAATAGCAGGACGGAATCTGCCCAGAACGCCCTCCTTCATCGAGTCGCTAATCAGCCAGGATACACAACCCCAGTGTTCAAAGGCAAGGAGGAGCAACGTGCCAAAGTTCAAGCAGCCATCGCAGCCAAGGGATTCATCCCTCAAGAACTGGTCGCCAACGAGGTCAACTGGTTCTACGCACATCTGGGCATCGATGATACCTATTTCGCCAATGAGGAAGTGAACGTGATTTGCGATCACATCATCGCGCTCTTCGGTGCGAAGATCCTCGCCTACACGAAGCACGATCCCAGCAAGCTCGTCATCGACCTCGAGAAGATCGACGAGGGAAAGGGCGCGACCTTTATCCATACGAGTCCACCGGGTTTAACAACGTTGGAAGGTCCGGGTGCAACGTGTGAACCGAGGTACGTATTGGGTCGCCTATTGAGAACATCGAACATTGATCATTGATCGCTACGACGTCGACAGAATCGATGAGCTTTTCTTGGACAATTCGACACCAGAAAATGCGTATCGTCTCGAGACTTTCCGATCTGCAGGCGCAGTATCAGCAACTGCATCCCAGCAGCTTCGTTGCTATTTCGTCACCAAATGTGTCTTCCCAGAAAACCTCAAAGGAAACCAGGATTCTCAAGGAAGAGGAACAGATATTCGATCTGTTAGCGACAGGATGTTTTTGGAGAAGGCGACCGAGAACACTCTCGAAGTCTATCAACAAGTGCGTATCGCAGAAACAGTATTTCTCATGTCGACTGACTGATTGTATGCGTATTTTCCAGGTGATGTGGTTGGTAGAGAAGCGTTATGGCCCTGTAATCGAAATGTTTGAGGTCGAAGGAACGCGTGAACGACGACTCGTCATTGGGTACAAGATGGGCGGCACCTCGCGATTCTTCAGCGCCCTGTCGAACCTGTACCACTTCTACTCGTTGTATTCATCGAGGAAGTATGTCGGTGAGTAAAACCCTTTATTAGTCGACAATTGATAAGTGACGCCTTCGCCAGAGCAATTCTCGAATGGCATCACCATTATCTCCCTCTATCTCAACCCCATTCCCACTGGCGGTGCACCGCCGATTGAGCATTCAATTCTTCAGGTTGTGAAGGAAGCTTCGTTGCTGTATTGTTTACCCGACAACCCCTTCTTCCACCCCGCCCAAGGACCTCGGGAAGGCTCAAAAGGCAGCACTGCCGTGACCGACAACGGCCATGCCGTGCAAGAGGCCACATATGCCTGTAAGCAATCACTTCGCCATCGCGTCATGCCATTTCTTCACTAAGTATTGCGGTTGTAACTCAGATTGTGGCTGGATCTTCGCACAACACTTTTGCAACCGACTTGGCCCGGCATACCTTTCCCTCAAGCAAGTGTTGGATGAGAATGATCCCGCGCACGCAGGCGTCTTGAATGACATCAAGAGAAGGTTCAGGGAGGAGACTTTCACCCGAGAAAGTATTATGAACGTTATCGACAACTATCCTGAACTCGTAAGTCCCGATTGTCAGCATCTGTTCGGATTCTTCGATGCTGACCTCAATTCCAGATCCGTCTCCTCTACGTCAACTTTGCCATGATTCACTATCCTACCGCCGAGAACGCAAACCTTATGCCAACGCTCTCCTATCAGCGTCTCCAGACCGTTCAGCCGCTCAGTGACGAGGACCTCTATGACCGGATCCGAAAGACCGTTCCAAACAAGCACGATCTTCAGGTGTTGGAAAGCTTCTTGGTGTTCAACCGGTACGCTTGATGCCCGCCAAACTGATTGACCCATTCACTGAACTTCGTCCATTTCCCTAGTCACGTCCTCAAGACCAACTTCTACCAGCCCACAAAAGTCGCTTTGTCGTTCCGACTGGCACCCGATTTCCTTCCTGAAGTGGAATATCCGAACAAGCCTTTCGGAATGTTCATCGTCATCGGTAGGCGGTATCAAAGTCTGCTATCATTTCGTTGCGTACTAATGGCTTGATAGGCAACGAATTCCGAGGCTTCCACATTCGTTTCCGTGACGTTGCCCGTGGTGGTATTCGTCTAGTCATGTCGAGGAACAGGGAAACCTATTCGATCAATCAGAGAATGTTGTTCGACGAGAACTATAACTTGGCGAGCACACAGAATTTGAAGAATAAGGATATTCCTGAGGGTGGTGCTAAGGGCACTATCTTGCCTTCGTAAGTTTTTTTTGGTCTCACTTTCATATGGCTGATATGCTGACGGTCTGTGGTGTAGAATCGGAGCAACACCCCGTCTCTGCTTCGAGAAGTATGTGGATGCAATGGTCGACTTGTTGATCCCCGGACAAACGCCTGGCATCAAGGAGCAGATTGTCGACCTGTACGGCAAGCCTGAGCTGCTGTTCTTCGGACCTGATGAAGGTACCGCTGATATGATGGACTGGGCTGCTCGTAAGTCCTTAATTCCCACCACTCCATGTACCCGTGAAGCTCAATCTCATTTTACTCGCAGTCCACGCACGCGATCGTGGTGCCGAAACCTGGTGGAAGTCATTCACGACTGGCAAGAGTGCCAAGTTCCTCGGTGGTGTTCCTCATGATACCTACGGAATGACGTCGCTGTCGATTAGACAGTATGTCTTGGGCATCTACAAGCAGCTCGGTTTGAGGGAGAAGGATGTCACCAAGGTGCAGACAGGTGGTCCTGATGGTGACTTGGGATCGAGTGAGTGTCTCCCTCAGAGTTTTGTGAGGACGGTAGCTCACACGTTCGATCAGACGAAATCCTTCTTTCATCGGACAAGACCGTTGCCATCATCGATGGTTCTGGTGTCCTTGCTGACCCTCAAGGTCTCAACCGTGAAGAACTCATTCGTCTTGCCAAGTTGCGAGTACCCGTCGCCAACTTCAACTTGAGCAAGTTGAGCAAGGATGGTTACCTTGTGCGCGTGGAGGATCAGGATTTGAAGTTACCTTCTGGTGAAGTTGTACTTGATGGAACGGACTTCCGAAATGGCGCGCATCTGAGGTTCAAGGCTGATATCTTCGTTCCCTGTGGTGGAAGGTATGGCTGACTTCTGTCATGTGTTGGAGGTCGCGTATGCTAATCACCCACGATCCACGTAGACCGGAGGCCATCAACATCTCGAACATGCATGCCCTGTTCGATGCCGACGGCAAACCCCACTTCAAGTACATCGTTGAAGGAGCGAACTTGTTCCTTACACAGCAAGCGCGTCTCTTCCTTGAGAAGAGGAAGGTCGTCGTCTTCAAGGATTCGAGTACCAACAAAGGTATGTACCCTCTATCTCTGTTCATCTTGTCTCGTCGTCTCAACTTCCCCTTTCTTCAGGTGGTGTGACCTCCTCTTCCCTTGAAGTGCTTGCTGGATTGGCTCTCTCCAACACCGAATACACCGACCTCATGATCTTCAAGGACGGCAAGCCATCCGAGTTCTACCAGTCTTATGTCAAGGACATTCAACAAAAGATCTCTGAAAACGCGGCATCCGAGTTCACCTGCCTCTGGCGCGAACATGCTCGATGCCAGGGAAGCAAGACCAGGACTGCGATCTCGGACGAGCTCAGTTCTACCCTCAACGCACTTCAGGCCGAGTTGGAAGCGAGCGACTTGTTCGAGGATAAGCCGAGTCGGGATGGTGTTATGAGGAGGGCTATTCCGAAGACTTTGGTGGATAAGGTTGGGCTTGATGTCCTTTTGCAGAGGTTGCCCGAGACGTACCAGAGGGCGTTGTTCTCGAGCTGGGTTGGAAGTCGCTTTGTGAGTTTTGAGTTCTAATTCTTCGATTTCGAAGGGGTCGCTGACAACTCCGGTAGATCTACAAATACGGTGTCACGGCATCTAGCGTCGATTTCTTCCACTTTGCGAGGGATCTGTCGAAGTAGAGGGGACGTTCTTCCTCTGCCTTTCACCCCCTTAATTCTGTCCTTTGTTTCGTTTTTTTGCTTTCGGTTATAATCTGCGATTAGAGTTCATGGGGGTTGATATATCGTCAACAATGAAGGAAGAGAAAATAGAAGTCAAGTAGTTTATATTCTTGTATATACCCGTCCAGCTCAACCAGGAGGGGATTAATGGAGCGGTTTTTGGTCTCAAGGATGCCTGGGTGACTTTGGGTCTCTGTGATGGTCGTAGCAAGCTGCCTTTCCTGGGATTTTATGACCACAATGATGATGATGATAGCACAATCCAACAGGCACCAACCCGCGACGCGTAAGGGTCACATGACAATCGCGTGAAAGTATTTTTGTTTGTTGATTGTATCTTTCATTCCGATCCAACTATGCTACCAGCTTTGCTACCAATTCACTACTAAAAGGCCCCCTTCCCGCAGTTCCTTGAACACTGAAATCAGGTCGGTGGGCGCCACAGTCTCATGGGGCTTGATAGATACGGGTTGTCTCGGAGCCTTTGTTCTATATGGCAAAAGGCATCTGGTCCTGAGGCCCATTGTTATGGACGTATCTTGGCGGAAGTTGTTCGGACTCATGTGGGTTGTGTGGGTACATCTTGCTCTGCCGGACTTGTTCGTCATTGGATTTCCCGTCAACTTCCGATCGTTTCAATTAGACTCGAAACCATCTACTTCAACGCGCAGCGTGGGCGTTGATGTTACTCCCAGGCAGGCAGATTCTTACCTTGACTTACGCGTCTCGGCACGTATCCAAGAAGATAGAAGAGATCGTCGTTTATAAAGTGGTAAGAAGTTTAGTGATTTCCTTAGGAAAAGATGATTGACTGGCCTCCCACTTCAGCATCCAGGCTCTCGCTGGTAGCCAAAATAATCTTCGCCGCGGCTGTTGGCTGGGTCGTTCAGATTGTCATCAGACGAGCTACACATTACTTTCATTTGAAGCACATCGCTGGGCCTTCCTTCGGTAGTCTTTTCAGCGGAAACTTTCAAGAGACTTTCAATGATGTAGGCCTCCTGTTTCCTGTGAAACAAGAAAACGAAGCTCACTACTGTCCTTCCTGTAGCGCAAAGCCACGGTTATCAACAGGTGGATCGATCGATACGGCAAAGTGTTCAGAACTTGGGCGTTCTTCGGGGTAGGCTACTTTCCTCCATTGGAAGGGATCCTGTCCCTCACGATTGTGCTGTCGTTCACAGGACATCGAACTATATGTGGCGGATTTGAAAGGCATCGGCCATGTCCTGAAGCACGACAGTGTTCGTTATCAAAAACCTGAAATGGTACTATTCATCACAAAGCGCCTTATTGGAAACGGTGAGTTGTTTCTACGTTCCATTGGAGAGCATGCACTAATCGGATGGGACCTTGTAGGACTGTTCGTCATAGAGGGAGACGCGCATCGGAAACAGGTGGGTATCCAGTTGTGCAATCCGTTTTAGGTGCCCAGATGTGCTCATTTGTTTGTGCTCGTGCGCAGCGGAAAGTCATGGTACGCTGGCTCCCTGTTCATACATGACGTTGATAAACGAGGTCGTACAGAATCCAGCCTTTGGGCCAGCCGAAATCCGAAACCTGACGGGGACCTTCCTTGAAAAATCGGTTGAAGTAAGGGCCTGATCATAGGTAGATATTTGATATGATTGACCGACTAACCTATTCTATGTGTGAATACTTAGCTTCGGGACGCTTGGACTGCACAACTTCAGAAGGGAGATGGTTCAAAGGTAGAGATCGATGTTCTCCATTGGTTAAGTCGCATGACACTGGACGTCATCGGACAAGCTGGTCAGTGATAATTTGCTTTTCCTCGTTCATTGTGGCTGACTGTCTTGCAGGCTTCAACTACCAATTCAACGCAATCTCCGGAGAGCACAATCCACTAAATGAAGCCTTCTCGAAGGTATTCTCCTCTGGCAATTTTATGACACCATCAGTCATTCTGAAGTTGATGTTTCCGCCGTTACGCGTACTGGTGAGTTCTCCGCACATATATCATATTGGTAGAGAGTTGCGTGGTCATTGTTCAACATGTCCAGCCCGAAACCGATGGAGCCTTTCGCCGCGCTAAATCTACCTGCTTCCGTATTGCTGGAGAGCTTTTTGAGCAGAGCAAGGCGGCCGCTCTTAAGGTTTCCGCCTCGCAGGATAGGGACCTGTTTTCGTTGTTGATCGGGTCGAATATGAAGACGGAAGTGCCGGAATATCAACGCATGACGGACGCCGAAGTGTTAGCTCGTGAGCTTCGCCCATTCACTTACCTGTGTCGTAGCGATTGACTTGCTTCGGGTCTTTCTAGAGGTCCCAACGTTCTTGGCGGCTGGACACGAAACGACGAGGTAAAAGTAGTATTTCCTTTGGATCCGGCTGGCCACTCATATCCTTACGTCCGCTTCAAGCACCTCTACAACGTGGGCGTTCTATCTGCTTTGTGCGTATCCCGACGTACAACGGAAACTTCGAGAAGAGGCTTCGTCAATAGACACAGACTCACCTTCGATGGATCAACTCAACGCTTTACCTTACCTCGATGTCGTCGTCCGTGAAACACTCCGCCTCTTGGCACCTGTCACCTTTACTCTCCGGCAGGCGATGGAGGACGATGTGATTCCTCTTGGTACACCATTCGTAGATCGTTACGGTCGACGACATGATTCCCTGGAGTACGTCCGACATTGTCAACTCCCACAAAGAGATCACTGACCACGATTTTTGATCAGGGTGAAGAAAGGACAATCGATCATTCTTCCGATACTGGCCATCAACAAGGATAGGTCTTTGTGGGGTGAAGATGCGGAGGAATTCAGGCAGGTGTCTCGGTCCCTTTAAAGGCCGTGTTCTGAACTACGACGACCACGCATTCTAGACCGGAACGCTGGGAGAACCTTCCCGAAGCTGTGAAGTCAATCCCTGGTATTTGGGGTAACATGATGACTTTCCTGGGGGGTCCGCACGCGTGTATTGGGTGGAGGTTTACGATTATCGAGTACGTGGATGCATGTGGCTCCGCTTGCGTTCTGTGCTGATTTGATGACGATAGGACGAAAGCATTGTTGTTCACGCTGATTCGCGCTTTCGAGTTCGAGCTGACCGTTCCGAGGGAAGATATCTTTGTCAAGCGAGGTATCGCGATCATCCGCCCACAGTTGAGGGGCAAGGAAGGCAATGAACTGCCGGTCGTGATTAGGCCAGTGGGCCAGGCTTGACTGAATCTTGACTATTAATTTTTCATCGCATGTAAATCCCCTTAATGACACCTCCCCGTTCACAAGAAATACTAGATTATATGGCGACTGACATATGTCTATGTCTCCGTTTCTCTCTGATACACTGAATTTTGTCCCCCTTGTTAATTCGCCTCTACCGCGTCCTTTTTCGCACTTCGCTCCTCTACCACCGTGGCGACCTCTTTATCTACTGGCGTATCTAAGCCGTGAGTTGTGGAGGTCTCCGTAAGTACTCACTGACAGGCCTGATGCACCAACTCGCGACGCGACGCGCAAGGGTCACATGACGATCGCGTGAAAATGATTTTGTTTGTTGATTCAACGATTGAATCTTACATTCCGACCACGACGTCTCAACTAGTCTCCCAGCTTCTCCACAAAGTCGCTAATCAAAGGATCCTTGCTTGTAATTTGTAAACACTGGAATGAAGTCGGTGGGCACCACCATCTTATAGGACTTGATAGATACGGGTTGTATCGGAGCTTTTGCTCTATTCGAGAGGAATCTGGTCCGGGGCCCAAATTCGATTGGTACGATCTTGGAGCATTTTGGCGGGAGTTGCTCCGATTTATTTGGCGCGTCTCGGACCTGTCCGTCATCGCATTCCCCGTCAGCTTCCGACCAAATTAATTAGACATCGGGAACCACTCACTTCGACGCCCAACATGGCCGTCACTGCAACATTGCTCTCGGGCCTGATTTTCTTCTTGGCCTGCGCGTCCCGGTACGTATCCAAGACTATACAAGAGGTTGTCGTTTATAAAGCGTAAGATTCTTCGTGATTTCCTCAAGAAATGATGATTGACTGGCCTCCCACTCTAGCGTCTAGGCTCGTTCTAATAGCCAAAGTGACCTTCACCGCGGCTGTTGGCTGGGTAATACAAATTGTCATCAGACGAGCTATACATTACTTCCGTTTGAAGCACATCGCTGGACCCTCCTTCGGTAGCCTTTTCAGCGGAAACTTTCAAGAGACTTTTAATGATGTAGGTCTCCTGTTTCCCCGGAATCAAGGGAACGGAGCTTGCTGACATCCTCCCCATAGTGCAAAGCCACAGTGATCAACCAGTGGATCGATCGATACGGCAAAGTGTTCAGGACTTGGGCGTTCTTCGGGGTAGGCTAATTTTCTGCCATTAATAGGATTTTATCCCTCACGGTTTTGCTTTTCCCCACAGGACATCGAACTCTATGTGGCAGATTTAAAGGGCATTGGCCATGTCCTGAAGCACGACAGCGTTCGTTATCAGAAACCTGAACTGGTACTGTTCACCATGAAGCGCCTTATTGAGACCGGTGAGTTATTTCTAAGTTCCGTTGAAGAGCATGCACCGATCGAATGAAATCTTGTAGGACTGTTCACCATAGAAGGAGACGCGCATCGGAAACAGGTGGGTATTCAGCTGCACAATCCATATTGGGTGGCCAGATGAGCTCATCCGTTTGTACGTAGCGCAAAGTCATGGTGCGCTAATTCCGTGCTTATGCAAGACGTTTATCAACGAGGTCATACAGAATCCAGCCTTTGGGTCAGCCGAAATCCGGAACCTGACGGGAATCTTTTTCGAGAAATCTGTTGAAGTAAGTTCATAGCTATATAGGCGGATATTCGATATGATTGATGGACTAACCTATTCTC
>JANHQD010000069.1:0-26719 GCA_024721195.1 Marasmius sp. AFHP31
TGCCGTACACCAGACCCCTCAAGTATTTAGTCGAGGACCGTGTACAGCATCTGATGCTCCGGGAAAGCACGTTGTCTCTGGATTTTGGTTGGCACCGGTGGCGTTTGATTTGATATGTGCTTTTTTGACGTCCTTCAAGGTCTGTACTTCCGTCTTGAGTTTTCTCCTATGCTTTTCTCTCTGACGACTATTCAACCCAGGCCGTCAGATTGCAGATGATGGGGGCTAGAAACCCGGTCATCAAGACCTTTGTGCGCGAAGGGTTGGGGTATTTTATGGTGGGTGCTGTTTCGGCTGGGTTCGGTGTTTGTAGGCTCATCAATGGCTGCTGTAGGCCGTCGCGTTTGTGAACCTCCTCAACGTGAGTGGTTTTTATATGCTTCAAACGTGGTTCGTCGATGTTCATCGATTACTGTGCTAGGCCGCGTTTATGTTCCAAAGGTACGGAACTCTCGAAATCGACCGGTGCTTGACATGCTAATTGTGCGTCCACCTAGCAATGCCAATATCCAAAATATAAATTGTAGGGAGAAACCTTCATTCTCGTGTCTGAGTTTGTGTTCTGATCCCTTCGTTAACAAAGGTTTCCTCGCACTCGTCCTATCTCAAGTCCTCTGCTGTCGTCTAGTACTCAACCTTCGGGCATCCAACGAGAGTGGAGTGTCAAATGCCGATTATAGTGCGAACCACCATGCTTTCGCGACGACTCCGACTATTCGCAGCCATACCCAGACTGGCGGGTCGATCAACTTTACTCTCAGCAAGCTCAAACCTCGAGAAGCGTATGAAAATGAGGATGTCTATGGCGGAGTTAAAGTCCAGGTATGATTCAAAATGTCCCGTGGAATTGCTGAACTCATTTTGATGATCCTAGGTGAACGTTGAATCTCATCGAGACGGAAACAAGGGCCCGAGGGATTGAGATTAGATCGAGTCCAAGATTGTAGAGTTGAACTTCTTTTTGGAATCCCGTTGTTTCGATATCTTAGTATGATATATTTATCGAGTGTAATTACATCTGGATATGAATATTTGAACGGTCTTTACACCAAGAGAAATGAGGTGGACGAGCCGCGATGATTGAGGTCCAGAAGGCTTTGTCAGCAAGTTGAAAGTTGGCCTCTGACAACTACCATCGCCAACGTTGACATCTCAAATTCTCATCGATTCATCCCTCACTCTCTGCTCCACGATCTGGCGAATGACACCAACTGCCTACTCGAGGGTTTAGCTCGAGGTGCAGCGCTCAGTTACCACGTACTCAGCAAGGCTGCGCGCTGACACCCTAGGTGCTCCTAGGTGTTACAGGTCCATATAGGATTGTACGACGCGTAAAAATTGCCGGTAGGGCTACTCTATCTCACTAGTGAACAGTTGGATGGACCCAGGTGCGTAACGGTGATTCCATGTCATTTATATGGTCGTTGACGATGGAATTGGCAGGGTCATTTGCACATGTCCCTTAAAGCGGGATTTTGAACGCACCTGGTCTCTTCAGACCCTCATGAAAGTCAATTTGCAGCTGCTGGGAAGGTCCCTGCGGAAAGAAAGTTCTGCTTTGGAAGTAAAGGATGGACAGTCAAGATTACAGGTGAGCAATCCCTAGCTTGCTCAAACGCGGCAGGGCCTGACTTCTGCATTTTTCGACGTCAGTCTAGGCTGTTCAAACCGCTGCCACCAGAGCTTATAGAGCATATTCTCGACCAGTTAGATGACAGCGAAGCATGCTTTCGACAACTGTCACTCACAGCCCGTTGTTTTCTCGCCCCAGCTCGCGTTCGACTCTTTCGGACTATCATTATCAAGGAGGAGGACGATTCGAACGAGTCTTCGTCGTCTCGGAGTCGTATGGCGACGAAAATGAAGAATGCGAAAATTATTCCACCTTGGCTTCGCCCACGGTCGACGTCGAACCTAAAGCGGCTCGCAGCGGTCCTCCAGAGGAACCCAGGACTTGGTGCACTAGTACGAGATCTTGTCTTTCAGGGATGGCCTATCGTGATAGGGGAACCTGGCCCAGTCCTATCCTCGTTTCATAACCCAGACGCTCCGGTTCCGTTCATCCTCTCAAACCTCCCCAATTTGGAGAGTATCTCCTTCCTTTTCTATTCCCACATGCCGCCGCCATTTTTTGGCTTTTCGAGTTCGTCGTGCGCGGCCCTCGTTCATGCTGTCCAGTCACCGAAAATGAGGAAAATTGTATCTCAGCATATGCGGTTCGGGAGCATCCAGGCCATGGTACTGTTCTTGCGCCATTGCGTTAGCGGGGGCTCATTGGAGGAGATTTCTATCACCTGTCTGGCGGATGACCCGCCGTGGTTGGCTGAGAGTCGCAAGGACGAGTGGGAGGATATTCCTGTTCCGCAGGTGGGCTCACCGAGCGTGTTGAGGACTTTGAGGGTGGAGGGCATGCCGTTGATGGTGGAGACGGTTTTGGGATGGTTGGTGGCCAATGAAGCGAACGTTGCGTTGGATCAACTGTCAACGTTTGATGTAGTTGGTGCTGCCACGCCTGCAGCGGCCAAGCTGGTTGACGACATCCTTCGCCTTCGATCTGGGTCACCTCAGTTCATTTTCTTGAGGGAGAGGGATACGCCTAGGGCTGAGGATGGGGGTATCTCTACTTTCGTTTGATGGTACGTCCACCTAACATCTTCTCCAGTGGACAGAACTCTGATCCTCGATCTCGTTCTGGATCTGTCCTCATCCCCAGAGCATGAACCAGTATTATTGCGATCTGCTGCTTACTCCGAATGGAGGTTACGGGTTCTTATTGCGGACAGGGATGGAAATTCATCGGTTGAAGGCTCGATGCAGCTGGCGTCCCGGTTATGTTGCTCGCCAACACGGACAACAGACTCTGAATCGTCTGTCGACGCTCAATCTACATAGTTGCAGCCGGCGGCCAAGGGGATCTACGTCCTTGGTGCCAGCCTATCCTCGCCCGGACTGGCTTTTGGGTACTCTATCATTAACAATACCGAATTTTTCTTCCTCTCGCTCCCTGCGGAAGCGGGGTAAAATCTTCGTAGACTATACCGCCCCAAACTTACCTGCCGCCTCCGAGATCTACGTTTCTCGTGACACGCCCTCTGCCAGTGGTGTTCTAGACATAGTTGAGTTGTTCACCAAGCAGAATTACTTGTGATGATAATATCGCGCGAATGATTCCTCTGAAATTGAAGGATGCCGAGTGGTTTGATATCTGGCAAGGCTCTCGTGCTCGAACTGCTGCTGGTGATTCGGAGAAAGAGCAAAGGGTTCTGAGTCGATTCTTAGGTCTTGAGCCTGGTGAGATGGAGAAAGGGATCGCGGAGAGGTTGGGATTGTCATTGGGGCCGGCCAAGTAGGTTTGAGCAATAGATTGTACGATTCGTGATGATTCTTGCCTTGTATGTACCAACGCTACATGTCCCAGATTACAGATCGAGCGGCTGAATACAACTTATGTTCCAGACACAAATCTCGTCACTACTTCTCTTCTGACCTCGGGCCGTAGACGGGAGCAAAAGGGCTGGAGATGCCTTGCAACAAATGAAACGAGCAGCGAGCGAGCCAGGCTTGAGGTTCTGGACATTGGTGGTTCCCCAACTGATTATCCTGCGCGATTTTTCCACGCCATTTACGCTACTCGCACTCAACAACATTTATTTCGTAACCTTTACCCTGTACATAGCTGGAGATATCTATCTGGTTGTCTGCATGGTAATGGACTCATGCTCCCTCTCCTCCTGTAACATTTCCGAGTAATGAAGCTCATTCCCTAATGCCCACTGAAATCGCTCGCTCTCCAAAACTTCCAACCGAGAGACCAGTTTTTCCTTGCCCCGCTGCGGAAACTTCGGAGCCAGGAAGGAGATGCACTTCAGCGAAGGTATACCCTGCCTCGGAGTCCACGCCTCTAGTAGCCCAATAAGAGCGGCGAAAACCTCCTCCGTGGGCGAAACATAGACCAGGGAAAGTGACAGTGATTCCAGCCTATGTGGTGTAGTAGCCACGTACGAAAGGAGGGCGCAAAGGGATGCTGAAGAAGCGGTGGTGACGGCTGGATCAGCATCCTCGTACCCTCCTCTGAATCGAAATGTAATGAGATTTGGGAAGTGGTGCAGGAAATCAACCAAAGTGCCGCTTTGTTGGAGGTATATCGAACCCTCCGACAAGGACAAATGCTGCACAGAGGTGGAGAATCTAGACAGGACTTGAAGAGTATCACCCGGGTAGAGGTAAACCGCTATCCACTGAACGTGAAGCGATTGGAGGTGGGGCATTTCGACTGATCGCAAAAAATCCAGAACGCATCGGTTGCCGCCAATAGTCAGCTGACGCAAGCGACACGTTCTGGGACGTATAGTTTCAGTCGGTGTGGACCAGAGGTATCCGATTGTCAGAGACTCGAGGTGCTGGAGACTTAAGATCACGTCGAGACACCCTCCTTCAGCATCCGAGAGCTCTAAGCACTTCACCATGGGATTCATCATCATGGCAACGCTCTCATGATAGAACGAATCGTCGTCGTTACGGACCACCAATTTTTCGAGAACGGGTGCTTGACTAACGGCTTCCAAAAACCAGCGGGGGTGACTGCGACGAGTTTGAAACTCGAGGGATTGTAGGCGTCCGAACGAGCAATCGAAAGGTTGGGTGTCTGGGAAGGGTAGATAGTCGTCTCTAGGCACCACTATGAATTCTCGAATACGAGGTATGCAACTCAGCAGCATCTGGAAGGCACTGCGTCGTTCGGCCCATTCTTGGACGGAGCGCCTCGAGCCAGGCCGATCACTACACTGAACATCACAAAGGATCATATCCATGTCATGTCCACCGGAGCACTCCAGGTAAAGATTGAGAGCAGAGCTACAGCCTAACCAGTGCAGGTTGTAGTATATCCTGGACCAGAAGGCAGGAGTAGAGGCAGTAACGGTCCTCCAACGAAGACAGACTCCGGCTAGTCTGAGAGGTGTCGCGAACATTGTCCGCCACTCCTCATCATCAGCGGTCCTTTCGATCTTCTTCGACCCCAAGTCCGCCTGCAATCGCTGCTCGGCGATACAAAGCGAAAATATCTTCACCCAAAGTTCGTAAGGAACCCGACGGATGGGAGACACATAGCTTCGAAGCTGTGCCACCTCCTCTTCGAGGGCTTTGTCTTCGTTTCGAATATTGGTGAGGATTTCCTGAGTACGCAATTTTTCGGAGCTACGATGCTTCAGGTGCTTCTCCACCTGTTCTATGATACCGGTTATCTGGATGAGTGTGGCATCTGGAATCGCAAACTCTGCACGGAACTGGTCCCTCGAGATTGGTGGGTGGCGAACGCTTGGAGTGAATTTGCATGATTCGCAGATGTTTTCCATGCTTGAACTCAAATGAGAGTGAGGTTCAATGAGGTTTGTATGTGTACTTGTCTTCAACAAGTGATGAGTCAACCGGCGTCGTGGTGGTCAATGATTAAGAGGTATAAACCCACGTGTCTGGTCAAATCGCTGCCATCAGCGGCCACCAACTTTCGCACAACTTTGTTATTACTCACGCCACGCTTCACTGGGAGAGAAAACAATGTATTTCGTATCCTATCTACGTATTGACCCTACCTCACGTCGACTGTATAGTAATGATTTCATGTTTCCTTTTCTCACAAATTCCTCCGATAAACTCGGAAGAGTTTTCCCCAGTGCCCACTTAAATCCACTGTCCTTCCAATTTTCCAACCGAGAAATCAATCGCTGCTTACCCTCCTGTGGAAGATCTACTGCTAGGAAGCGAATGCACTTGAGCGACGCCGTATTTTGCCTCTGAGCCCACACCTCTAGCAGCTCAATGAGCGCCGCAAAAACTTCCTCTGTGACAGAGATGTTGACCAGGGAAAGGGAGAGGTATTCAAGTCGAGGCCGTTTGATTATCGACTCCGAAAATAGGGCGCGAATGGATTTTGAAGCGGATGCGGTAGCGGCTGGGTCGTCTGTATCGTACCCTCCTCCAAACTCGAACGTAACCACATTGGGCAGAGCTTGTAGGAGATCCATCAATTTTCCGCCAGGGAGGATTCGATAGTCATCCGATAGAGTAAAGGATTGTGGCTTAGGTGCGAATTTCGACAGAACAAGGAGAGCATCATTCAGAGTGGACGTTTCTCTGGATAGCTCGCGAAGATGTAGTGACTGGAGGTTGGGCATTTCGAGCGACTGCAATAGCTCCAGACTACTACTTCCATGACTGATGGTGAGATAGCGCAAGCTAGAACACATGACGTGAGGCGCAAGCGCGCGACGCTGGCCCGTGTACGGGGAGTAGATACCTCCAATGGTCAAAGACTCGAGGTATGGGAGATTCAGAATCGTGTTAAAAGTCTCGTCTCCCGTTGAAACAGTGTCGAGCTCTAAGCACTTCAGTGAAGGCCTCGTGGCGAGAGTTTCGAGAGGGTTCGCTGGTTCCAACATGTCATGGGCGACCAGTCGTTCGAGATCGGTGGCTTGGCGAGCAGCATCAACGAACCATGCGGGCAATTGACTGTAAATCTCTTGAACGTCAAGAAACCGGAGGCGTGGAAACGAGCAATCGGGGGGTTGACTGTCGGGGAAAGGTAAGCGCACGTTTGAAGCCGCCGCCGAAAGTCCTCGAATGCGAGGCATGCAATCTAGCAACATTCGGAATGCAAGGGCACCGCTGCGTTCAATCCTCTGTTCAGCCTCATAACTGTGCCGGCACTGACTACTGCACCGAACGTCACAAAGGGAAATGTCCAAGTCGTGCCCCTCCGAACGCTCCAGATAAAGCTTGAGACCAGGTCACAACCTTTCCAGTGTGGTTTGTAAAATATCGTAGACCAGAAGGCAGGAGTAGAGCTGACGATGGTTCTCCAACGAAGGCAGACTCCAGTCAATCTAAAGGGTGTCGCGAACATCGTGCGCCACTCCCCGTCGGTGGCATCGCCCCTTTTCATCTTCTTCGACTCTGTTTCTGCCCTTAATTGCTGCTCCGAGATACATATCGAGAATATCTCCATCCAAAGCTCGTGAGGAACGCGTCGTATGGGGGATATATAGCTTCGATGCTGCGCCACCTGTTTGCCGAGAGCTCTCTTGTCGTTTTGAAGGTTCTTTAAGATCTTTTGGACGCGTAATATCTCGGAGCTGCAGTGTTCTATGTGTCGCTCCTCCTCTTCAATGATCGAAGCTATCTGGATGAGGGTGGCATTCGGTATCGCCAACTCTGAGCGGAACTGATTCCTCGAGATTGGTGGGTATTGGACGCTCGGAGTGAATTTGCATGTTTCACAGATACTTTCCATCCTGAGATTGAGATCAGCGCGAGTTGTAGTGGGGGTTTAGATATGTACTTGCCTTCAACGAGTGGTAACTTGACTGGCGTGGTGGTGGTTGACGATCAAAGAGTGAGTTCCCACGTGTTTAGTTGGCGGTGGCACTATTTGACCGGAACCAATTTCTTTGTTGTACTTGATCGCAATTGGTACAGAATGTTACAACCAATACAAGGAGATACTTAAGTAGCTAAGCTTCATATCGGATAGTAATAGTCTCCATCTTCTCTACCTCATCGTACTCCATCTCAAACCCCTTGCCTTCGAGAGCTTGTAGACGAGATCTCAGTCCGTCTTTATCAGGATGTAGAAACTTGTGTGCGGAAAAGTGAAGATACTTGAGATTCGAAGCTAGAACATCATTTCCAATGACCCAAGCCTCTGACATCCCGAGTAAAGCGTTGAGCATCTCCTCCGTGGCCTCGACCAAAAGGTGAATCGAGATGGAATTCAATCGAGAAGAGTTGGTTTGAACGGAATGGGTAAGGTATGAAAAGAGGGAGGCAATGAAACTGTTGCCAGATTCTAAGGCCGGGAGATATTCGTCATATCGGGGGATGGAGTATGCGCCGAGTGTAAACTCGACAAGATCCGGCAGGGCTCGCAGGATATCCGATAGTTTGTCCAGGGGAGCGAGTAGGTCTATGCCACGTATAAGGAGTTTTCTCAGCGAGGGTGCAATTCCGGACAACGTGAGAAGGGCATCATCCTGGCTGGACCCCCGGGTCCAGAGCCAGTTGATGTCCAAGAAATCAAGGTTAGGTAGCCTCAACGACTGCAAAAGCACCAAAATGGTGATAGATGTGTCGATGCCTTGAATAATGAGTGAACGTAATGCATGACATGTCGTTGGGGTAATCTTTGCAACGGGTGGGCGGTCGTGCAACGAATAGAGTCTTTTGATTGAAAGGTGCTCGAGGGATGGGAGATCCCGCATTGCCTTTAGAAATATTTCCCCAGAGAGGGCTGATGAAACCTCCAATGAACGCAACTTGGAGCCCGGACGAGCGACATCTGACAGAACGTCCGACCTGAGGCTGCCACTGTTGACCACCAATTTTCTGAGCTGAGGAGCTTTATGCACAGCATCCCAGAACCAATCGGGAAAATAGTTGTACCGATCGACTTTAAGCAGCTCCAGACGCTGGAATAACGAGCCCGTGGGCTGGTGATCTGGAAATGGCAATGTGTGGTATGACTGGACAATGCTAAGGCTGCGCACCCGACGCATGTTGTCCAGCAAGAGCATTCGAAGCGAGCTTGAACGATACTTTGCGTTCTCTATATCATCCTCCTCCAGCTTCTCCTCTGCTTCTTCTTCTTCTAGTTCCTCCTGAATTTGGCTTGGAAGGCTACACCCAGCAAGGTCGTCAATGCGTAGGTCCAGGTCGTGCTCCGCAGAACGCAAGAGATAAAACTCTAGACCAGATCCCTGATGTTTGCAATGCATATTCAGGACGATGGTAGACCAAAACGCGGGGGTAGATATGACGATGTCTCGCCAACGATAGCATACGGAGGAGAGCTTGAAGGGTATACTCCACCGATCGCGTTCTTCCCGAACGCAACAGTATGAGAATATCTCGATCCAGAGCTCTTGGGGAATACGTTGGAGCGAGGATAGATAGCTTCGACGCTGCTGTACCTGCTCCTCGAGGGTTTTCTTCTCCTTTTCAAGGTCTGATAGGATATTCTGGAGACGAGATATTTTTGATAGGCACCTTTGGATATTCTGTTCCTCCTCTGCAATGATGGTCGTATTGCGAACAAGATCGTCCAGTGATACGATAAAACCTGAGCGAAACTGGTCCCTCAAGATGGGTGGATGTCGAATGGCTGGAGTGAAGCTGCACAAGTCGCAAATGCTTTCCATTCCGAAAGTCAAATTCAGGGTAGTTGAAAGGTGTAAAGTGTGTCTATGGTGAAAAGTCGAGTCGACAACGGACGTCATCTAAGTCCATCTGGGACCCTGACTGATCCGGCCCCCGGCGCCCCCGGCAGAGCTAGGAGAGTAAACACGTGAGCTAAGCGCCAGTCCAATCACCTTTGTCAATGACCATGACTTTCTGCTCATCGTTGCGCACTGGCTGTATATCGGCGCTCTTGTAGACTGTACCTTTCGCCCTTTCATGTCGCTTGCTGAGCCATCACCTACAGAAAGAACAATCCAAAACTCACGTGCGACCCTGATGGCTAGTGATGTAGGTGACGGTTGGTCCACACTCATCTTCTACCACCATTGTCATCTTGACTAAGTCGTTTTGAATGGCGTTCGCTCCACTCAAAACCGTCTTCAACATTCATTTCTGCGACACTCCAGTACCGCCTGAGCGGTGTGGGATCACTGTGACCACTGGCAGGATACTTAATATCCGGCTTCTTCGCTTCAAGCTAGGGGTTAGAACTTTCGGCAGCGAACCATGGCAAAACCTTGAAGACGTAATAACTATCGAGCACGAGCTTGGACAACTATCATTTCTACCACCATCATGACCCCAGGAGATCGCGCACGTTACGAGATATCCAGAGATACGCTTGCCAGAACAGAAGCAATAACTTCACAATACAGCGCCAGAGGAGCGACTCTCGACTCTACATTCAACAGTGACCAGCTATCTCCACTTGATCCAGACTCATCACCGAATCACCCACTCAGTCCTGTCGAATTCGTCAAGTTGGACACGTTTGTCGCTGCGAGGAACATTGTCAAACGTTTCCCCAATGCTGCATACGGAAAGATCGCTATTCTGAACCTAGCAAGCGACGAAAAACCAGGTGGAGGTTGGGATAAGACGCCTGTCCGGAGCCAGGTATGTTATTGTTTTGTTCAATCCGAGAAGATGCGCTGATGTTCATATAGGAAGACGCCCTTTGCTATTCATCAACTCTTTTCAAAACACTCAAGCCCAGCTATTATCCATGGCCAAACACTGGTCCAGGAAGCGTTGCTGGAATATTCTCACCCGGAGTCGTCGTGTTCAAAGATGATTTGGACCATGACTGTGTCGATTTACCGGAAGGAGAACGATGCATCCTCGGAATCATCACCGTTGCAGCTCCTCGTCTTCCGGAGCTCACCCCCGATGGAAAGCGTTTCGCCAACAAGGGCCAATTGGAGAATTTGAGAGGGAAGATAAGACTAGTGTATAGAATGGCTGCGCACAATGAGAAGGAATATCTCATCCTAGGTGTGTATCTGTTCTCCGTGTTTATATAGGATTCTTATGACCCTCTTACTACCGCAGGTGCGATGGGATGTGGTGTCTATAGATGCCCTCCTCGCCAGGTTGCTGAGGAGATGAAATCTGTTCTCATGGAGGAAGAATTTAGGGGATGGTTTCGCAATGTCACATTCGCGATCTATAGCCGCCACAGTGAGATAATGAACACGTTCCGCGAAGTCTTCGCGGACACAAGGGTGTAGGTTGCAGTAATTACAGGCTGCTGGACTTTCAGTACGTACCACGCAATTGCTCTAAATCAGTAGCTCCCTGTACCCAGCCCGAGATTCGGGGGTATATCAATTATAGAACAGAAGTTGGAATTCGGTGGCTTTTACACGACGATTGAGGTGGCTGTGGAGTCAGGACCGTCCGCCAGCCTTCGCAAGACTCCGCTCCATCAGGACCACATTCACCGTCCTCGACTAACAGTGCACTTATGTGCCAAAACCCTTGAACGGGACAGTTCTCGACGCAAAAGTAGATTTACAGTTGATTACAGTGATTACAATGATACAAACATACGCATAGCTGAAGAGACGAGTTCTAAATTAAATGAGTTCTATGATATATGCTCCAATATTGGGCTCGTAACAAATCTAGAAGATTACTTACCAGTAGATATTCGTCAGCATCAGACTCCGACAGATAAGGAGATCTGAACTTACCTATTCAACCCAACTCGAAAGCCTGCTCCGGTATAGGCAGAGCCTTCAACATCTTTCCTAAGTGTGTCGACTCGAACGCCAACCCCCTTCGCCGGCATCCAACCAAAGTTTTCAGATACATCAGCCGACTCCTCTCGACCTCGCCCGAATCATGATCACCAATACGAAGAGCCTCCCACACACGTCGATAATCCCGATAACTTGAGAAATAGAGCTGACCAGCGCACAGGTTCAGTTGATCGATAGCAGTCTCGGATGGTTGTATCCGATGGAGATGTCGAGGGCACATGGTATACATCTCCAGATCATCAGTTGGCTTCGTTGAAACAGCAGTTCTGGGAGTGTAGATGTGAAGTCGAACGTGTTCGCTTTGTCGGATTTTGGGAAGGAGGTGGTCAATCTCGTAGGGACTGAGAATGACCAGGAACGTATTGAAACGATTGGTGACGACCCAGTTCACCGGTCTAAGATAATCGCCTGTTGTTCCGCCCCCGTTTATTGTCTCCAGGAAATCCTTCGAAGCCATGATCTGGCACTCTTGAGGTGGCGTAGGAATCCACCTTTGCTCAGTGTATGTTCCAGCACCATCGCGAACGGGAACGAAAGCTGAACTAAATGCCGACGAACAGTACCTCAGGATACCTGTCTCGACAAAGCTCTCGACGTCGGGATGAATGCTATGTCTCGCGGGTTCAACCTCCGGGGGTAACTCTCTCTCCGGTTCTCTCTCAACTTCGTTGCTGACCTCTCGTTCCTGTTCTTCGTCGATACGAGAAGTGGAAGTTGACCGAACTCCAAGGTCCTCCCACCGACTGCAGATATCCGGATGCGATCGTAGCCTCGTCAATAGCTCAGTAAGTCCATCCTCCGACTGCCCGTACATCGATTCGAGCGCGCGAGCTTCTGGTTGAAGCCAAGTAGAACGTATCGAATCACAGACCCGTTGCGAGAGGGGTTGAGTAGACGTCGACAGCTCCTTCCACGCACGATTACGATTGGCGAAGTCGATTCCTTGTTCTGCCCAAAGAGGAACCCGGTGTAAGATTTCCGCACAAGTCTCGTGTATTGACCATCGTAAGACGTCAATAGTGTGGACTGATCCTGATGTGAGTTTGTTGGCAAGCTCTCGGATGGCGCGGTCGATGTTGTGAGGAGCAATAAACATGACCGATTGGCCATGTCCCAGCTTACGCATGCGCATGCAACCTACGATCGAGTTTCAGTGAGTTTACGAGGTCAAGGAGGAAGGAACAGACTCACCCTGGACCAGTCGGTCCTTTGTGACCTTAGGACCTAACGTCACACAGGCTTTCCAGTGGGTGGGCAACTTGAGATCAGTCCCGCGCGTATGAACGTCGTCAAGATATACGAGACATTCATCCAGCTGCTGGTAGAACGGGGACATCGTCAAAGGTTCAGTCAAGCCATCGTGAGTCAGAACCTGTAGAACATTATCCTCGTCGAAGTAAAGCCCTGCCTTGACATCCGGTCGACGTGAAAGCCAGTATTGCATGAGCTCGAGATTCGTCACTTCAACGACAAGGGCACCAACGTCCAACATGACGCGAACAGAGCCGTCATATGGGCCTGTGATGGAGTTGACGATATCAACAGCCGATGGAATCCTGCTCGAGGGACAGACGTATCGACCGTTTTCGGGCTTCAACAATACGGCCAGCATGCGAGCATTGGTGCTGAGGCGATCTGGTGAGGCATCCTGCTGCATCGAGGTCGGTAGCAAGAGTTGATTGTCGTTTGTCCCGCTGAAACCAGTTGTAACATGGACCTTCCTACGAGCCAAATCCCACCCTGTTGTCGTCAGCTTATGCGGAAACTCTTTGGCGGACCTCGGGAATACAAGGGCAGAGAGATAGAAGTCGATCATAGCATGGTTGTATCGGAAATGGATGTAAAGCTGGTCGTCCGTCTGACTTGGATCCTTCAAATTGATGCCGCGAATACTCCAAAGCTCGGTGGGGAGACTAGTCGAAGATCCAACCCATTTGTCAAATTCTTGCGAGGGATCATCGAGTTTGAGGAGCTCTTCAAATGCTGAGATGACCTCTGCCCGTGATAATCCTCCCTGGAGATATGAGAGGCACGTGAGGAGGATGGCGACGTCTGGGTGACCGAACTCTGCCCTGAGGGAAGGAACGTCTTTTGCTCTGTAAGGAACGGCGAGCAGAGTGCGAGAGGGGTCGAGGCCATAGTCTACTCTCCAGCGTTTCATCAACACGTGAGCAAGGAGACCCCCTCCGAATAAACCGCGCAGTAACAGGAGGGTCTTCCATGAAGCACCCGCACGTACCCTGAGTTCCTCTTCAGTAGAGGGGGCCACAGCCAACCCCGAAATAAAGGCTTTCGCCGATTGTCGCAAAGGCACTGGATAGTGTGAGGGGGCAAAGCATTCGGGTATGTGACCATCCATAACCCTTCCAACCAGAGCGGTCACGAGGATTTGGGCAGCTTTTGGATTAGATATGTGAAGGCGAGGGAATCCGGGACTATCGTCTCTGACATTGACATCCAAGCCATCGCAAACTGTGAGGGAACCGGTAGAACGAACATGATCAGTGATGCTGACTTGCAGGAGGTGAAGTACGCTCTGCAAAGTTCTCCAACGAAAGGGGTTATCCTCCAACAGCTGCTGGAGACCTTTTGTATATGTCAGCTCGAACTCGGTCCGCATAAGTTCGTCACACTCGTCCTGAACATCACGGCTACACCTGTCCAGCAAGAGCTGAGTTTGAACAAGATCCTCCGTTTCTGACAGTGTCGGGGTGACAAGGGTTGACGTTCCGGGAGGGGGTCTTCGAAGGATGTGGTCGACTGTCATCAGTTGGAAGGAGAGGATGTGCTCCGGCTGTGCTACGATGATGGACTGATTGCGAATTGCATCCTCGAACAATCGCCGGATGGTTTGGATACGGTGTCCTGAGATATTGACGTCCCGGGAGAAAGGCATGTACAACACTTGGCGGTTCGTAAATCCACTCAATCGTTGAACCAGAAGGGAGAACATCTGGCTCGAGAGAGAGCGAAGAACGACGATTCTGACTAGCTTGTCGCCGTCCGCAAGTCTCGCAGCAATCAGCGGGACGATCACGGAAGACTTCCCTTCTCCCATGTTCAGCTGGTGTACCGTGTTACTGCCTGACGTAGGTTGTACCATCTTGTCCGCTACAGAGTGCTGCATGTCTCTTATGAAGAAATCGCCATCAACCTTTAAAGAAAACTCAGGAAACATACGATGTCAGATATCACAGCCACGAACCTGCATCAAAAGCCCGTCGTCTCCAACGCAAAGGCCAGAGTTACCCGCGTTCATCTCTTTCCAAAAGTCCTCAAACTTGTGCAGACGCCACAGGGTAATTAGACGCAGCGATCGCTGGAAGAGAAGTATACTCCGCCCTAGATGGCGAATGGCTTTCTTCCAAATTAAGGGTATCGACTTCTTGGGAACTGAGGCCAATGCTTGCAACAACGAAGAGCGGGTAGTGGATGGCCACACACCACAAGCAACCAATGGCTCTTCGACGGTGTTCTGCGGCTTCAGGATAGACAGGAGAGTTTTAGAGAAGCGGTCGAGGTAAACCTGACATGCCTCCTTGTACGCCACCAAATCACCTTCGAAGTTGATAGAGACCTCCATATCAGGCGCGTGGGCTTGCCGCAAAAATTGTGCTGGTCCATTGACGAAGGTATCCTGGCGCAACTCTTCATGATAAGCATCCGTACTCTCATGAAGCCCTTGGACATAATGGGTGTGAACACCACCACCTCTCATGGAAACCTCACGAGTAAGCTCTCTCACATCGTGAAGGCTCTGCTCCGCAGCTACTTCATGACGATGCTCGGACGGATAGAGGTCTAACCGAGCTGGAATGAGGGACGGAAGATCGTCGGATGAGATCAAAGGCGAACCCCGCTGGAATAGCTCTTTGAGGGAAATGTGCGAGAAAGACATCGGAGGTTGAGGAACACACGATGGTCGACTATAGGTGGCGGGAGGAGGGAGAGCTTGGACACCGGGAATCTCACCCAACTTGGTCTGAACCAACAACACAAACGCTTGATTCTCAAGCCACCGCTGATCACGACGCTCAATTGCGTCGAAGAATTTGTTGACCTGTATGATCTCGAATACTTGATGGCGTTCCATCATGGGTCGATCGGGCCAATGTCTGACAGCGATGTCAGCGATAACATTGGCTTCCTCTTGTTGTTTATGGGGGTACCGAGCTTCCCGCTGTCGCCTTTCTCTGTTAAAAGACCTCGTACCGAGATACCTGGGTACTTTGGCCGCGTAGTCCACCAAACGCTCGGATGCTTCTTCACGAGCAATGCGACTCAAGTACGAACGAGTCGGAAGAATACCTTCAAGAATAAGATCCGAATGAGATAGGGCAGCGGGCGGATTGAAGGTAGTTGATGCGAAGCAATTGGTGCGACCAAATGCAACCAAGGGTTTGAGAAGACGTTGCACAGCGTCTCGATGCTGACCATAGGTCATCGGACCCAAGGTAAACAACATCTGATAGACCGATGGACGAGTGCGGCGGAGAAGATCGTAGAGAGATAAGAACGAGTGAGGAAGTGGTGTCTCCACCCATTCCCGGGTATACGTTAGAGTGGTATCCTTGATGCGCGTTGCCCCACATGGATCAGACCATTGTTCGACAAGTTTGGAGAGCTGTTGATCTCTGGGCTCTCGCTCAATAGAATAAGAGCTCTGAGGGGAGGTGATGATTCGGGAGTTCTTGCAGATGCGCTGTTCCATCTCTGCTCCCGACGGCTCCGCCCGTGAGCGGTAAGACCTGGGCTCCGGACTTGAAGAGTCGCGGAGTTCGGCCGAGTAATACAGTGAAAGACGAATGGAGGCGCGCTGCTGAAGGTATGCCTGTGCATCCGGTGTGGTCAATCTCTCCTCCACCAAACGACGCGTGCTGAAAACTTCCAGCTTCCGAGCAAACTCCAGGATCTCCTGACAAGCTGGTTGAAACCCAAGGTGCTGAGCACTGGGCGGTAGCGCCTCCCACTTCACGTTCTGCACACCCCTCATCGGAGACGTTCGTACTGGGGTGAGAGCGTTCAGAGCCTCCAACAGGCCCAGGGAACGTTCATCGAGCTGCTGGAAGGACCGATGTGATGCAGACCGCAACTCGAGAAGTGCTTCCTCGGTACCTGTTCGCCCAGTGAGGGGGTTTGAAAGGCAATGGGAGGTGACAGCCTTCAGATACGTCAAGTAGAGTCGGGAATGTAAATCGAATGCGCCAGTCAAACAACCAAGCACCGGGTCAATGTCATAACGATAGAAGCGTACTCGTCGACTGGCTTCGGGGTGGATTGTGACGGCGGTATGCCAATTGTGAAATCCCCTGTCCACATATTCGACAGCACCAACTGGGATGATGATCGAGCGCTTTTCCCCGCTCCCATTCTTCAAGACCAGCTGGTTCCTCAAACCGATGAAGATCCCGGCCGACTGGTCATCAGCCACCACCATTCCAGGGTACGTCTGGCACTCGAGTTGACCAGTCGCACCGACGGAGAAAGAGAGACGATAACGGGGCAAATTGATGGAGAGGGGCTTATCAGTCGAAGCCGTCACGATGAGATTCTCGGCGTTCTCTAAGGGTCCCAGCCGTGAAGCAATCATCTTCCCTGTCGACCTGTGCATATCGACCAGGTACGTGACAAAACCAGCGGCGGAGTTCACCCTCATGCAGCGACGGTCATCAAGACGGATAGACCAGTGGCTAGAGCAGCGCTGCCAGGGATCACCAACGGAACGAAGCTCGACCTCGCGCTCCTCTAGGTCAAGCCAATGGACATGGTCGGTGACCATATCACTCGGAAGGTCGCCTTGGAACTGTTCATGGGGGATAAGCTCGTATCGAGACCCATCGTCGTGTTTCGCTCGGATGATGAGGTGCTCGCCTCGAAGCATGAACGTAACCTTCGAGTAAATTGAAAAAAGTGAATAAATCATCTCCAGGAAACTGGGAATGTCCACGCACCCTATATTGCTCAGCTATCTTATCTTTAGTCGCAAATTGAGCATCTGTATCTGATGGATCGGGCGGTACAACGTCCAAGATAGCCTAAGTCGTCAGGGTTAGTATATCATCCAACTCAATGAACATCAGACAGAACTGACCTTTCCGAAGATCCTAGAATACATTAGATGATCCGTGAACTCCCTAGGTAGACGATTCAAAGGCTTCCCATCGATCAAGAGTTGGCCAGTGGTCAGGTTGAAGTGAACACGCTGGTAGTTGTTCCTCTCTGCATTCCCACTCCAGCAAGTCATCCAGCAGTTGTTCGGTGCAGGGAGTGAGCTCCAACCGCCATCACCATCGAAGAACGGCCAGACCTCCTTGACGGCCCTGCTCAAGCCACTGGGATCCTCCCTTAAAACGTCAGATGATAATCGTGCGAAACGTTGATCGAAGGAATAGAGAGCCGATAGCATAGGCGACAGCGTCGAAGGTTGAGTAGGTTGATTGTCGTGAAGGACAATTGAGGCCCGGAACCACACCGACTTGTCCTCCTCCAAAAGTTCGAGATAGTTGCCGTTGTCGCGATGTGCTGGATCCAAAAAGTGATGAAAGGTCATCCTACAAGTCCCTGCAACCTCCCATAGCCTTCGCTGGAACTCCTGCGTCCTCTTCTCGTAATTCACCCCCTTCAACCTCTTATCCAACTGAACCATCCATCCGGCCATGACGGTTCTTGCAGAACGAAGTAAACCGACGCCTGCTTCCCTCACAACCGCTCCGTTACTGCGAGGAGGTCGTTCCAACAACACAGAAGCAAGCATAATGATAACCCTCATCGCCCCAACCTCTGCCCAATTCCCACAAATACTCTCCAACAAATCACCCAATTCTCTCAGCAATACAGAATGAAACTCCGGATCCTGCAGCTCCATGTGCCACGCCCAACCCCCTTCACCATCCAAAGGTCCCATCTGGGAATGCGCCTGCCTAACCAACATCTCCACCGCCTCATCCGAGAACGTCAAGATCTTCGCCAAAAGCTCCCGAACAATATTCATCCACTGTAAACTCGACCCAGCTCTCAAACACCCAAACGCCAAGTACTCGTGCAGGTTAATCCCTAACTGACATCTCCCCTGCTTCGCAATAACCTCGTTCGACGTATGGTCCACCCACCCCACCGTCCTCTGTAACTCGCTGTCCCTATACTTCCCCGGCGGAAGTTGATATGCACACGTTTCCCGGAGGCAAGACGACGACGAGTACGATGACGGAGGTGAAACCCACTCCCCCGTGCCCTCATCAAACAGTCGATATCTCAACGAATTCTCCACACACACGGTCCCCTCGTCATGACACGGAATGTGAATAGTCGAATCCTTCCTCTGATACGCACTCGTACTCTTCGATCCCAATGTCAACTCTCCCAAGTTCTCAGCCTGAACATAATCCCCCGTTCCGCGATAACTCCTAATCATACACTTGGGTTTCGACGTTGCGCTCTCGGACTCGGACTCGGACTCTTTGGAAGGAACAGAGAAGACTTGACGAAGCAAGAAATACGTCGCATCTCTCCAAACTCGAAGTGCGGCTGGGGGGTCCAGCTCTACAACGGACCCCTCTGCCTCGGAGGGATCTCGTGAAAGAGGCCATTCGAATACCTCGATCCGCAACTCCGAAGCTTGTTTCTTCAGCCTGCACTTTTCACAGCGAGAACTGTGGACGCGGGTGTCTTCGAACGTCTCCGTTTGTGGGTTGTACACAGAACGAGTCTCGTAGGATTCCGATAGGGAGTTTGAACGAGCCGTGAGGGTGGTGTAAAGTTGGTTCAACTGAACGAGTTCGGAGAGCTTGGCTTGACGATCTCGATGGGCTTGGTCTTCGATGTTGCGTTTGAGGTGGCGGTATGAGGTGGAAGAGGGTAGGTTGAAGTATCGCACGACGAATGAGGATGGGGTGATTTTTTGGGAGAAGATGGATGGGTTACCGGCGGTTGTTGCACGAGAGTGGCGGGTTCGCAAGTACTGAATGTGAGATTTGAGTCGGGCGATGGAGATGCCTCTCTGTAGAAGAAGCGGCTCGAAAAGTGCTTCGTGAATCTCGGGAGAGTAGTCAAGCAGGAGGGGACATTTCGATTCGGATGTGCATATCTTGTCCAGACTGTAGAGAGGGATAAATCAATAACGAGAGATATGAGTATGAAAGATTGTAACGCACCCTATCCACAAGTCCAACAAGGTCAAGTACATGATCGACATGTTAGCCGGCTTGCCGGCGTACAACCTCCTAGCCTTCTTCTCATAGTCGGTTATCCATCTCGAGAGCACGAGAAAGCTCTTTATCGGAGACGAAAATTGTCTCTCGTCTACCCACATATCCAACCCCTCCTCCACAGCACGCTCAAAGTCGACAAGATTCCCTTCACCATCCTCATCAAGGGTGCCCTTTGCCTCGAACTGTGACAATAGAGTACGTCTCAATCTTTCATTGGGACGGAATACGTCATGAGACGCTGCGATGGAACGCCGGGAAAGGTTGAGGACATCCTCAATGTAAGGACCACTTCGAGGCAGCGTGAGAGCAGTATCGTCGTAAATGCGTAGGGTAGCGGGTTCCCAGCCCGCATTTGATCCGGGGCCATCTGAATGGCGTTCCTGAACGGCCTGAAACCTTTCGTTCAACAAGGCGTGGGACAACGAGATGGTTCTCGATACGTATTCGTAGAAAGGATTAGGATTAGGATCAGGATTGTCGGAATCGTCGAAACCTCTAGGGATGTGAATGGAGGGATGTCTCGAAAGCTTGTAGTACTTTGTAGCGAGTTTCGTCTGCATGACTGATAACAGGTCGCTGTCGTAGGAGTGACTGCTCTCCAACGCTTTTGATAAGATTCTGGCCATAAAAAACACCATAAACTGTTTGTACTCGGCATCCGTGTTGAGAGAAGTCTGTAACGCGACTCGTATAACCAACCACATCGGTGACCGGCGCCAAGGATGGACGTTCGAGGTGTTGTTCTTCTCCATCAAAACCTCGTCTCCGACACGTTTCTGGATTCGACGCCCCTCCTCAGGCCTCCCGAGGCCACGTAACATCCCAGTAAGCAGCTCTGAGATGTATTTTGGATGTGTCGAATCCTTGATTTCCACGGTCTTCCACTGTGGCATAGCGGTTATCTTCGATTCGGCATCAGAGAATACATCGACGTTCATGCGGGCTAAAAAGTTGGAGATTTCGGAAAGGAACGAGGGATCGGAAGAGATGGCAGAAGGAACCGCGATGGACGTGGAAGGGAAGGCAACGGTCGGTTTGCCTATCGTATTGGTGACGACCTCGATAGGTAGCGCAGCTTCAAAGGAGTCGAATACACAACGGTCTGCATGCTTCCGTACGATGAACCCAGCATTTTGGGCTCGAACGAAGATCGCAGTAACGTCTAGTGGTGAATCGGGATCAGAATGTATGAATTTGAAAGAAAATAGACCACGAACCTCCGTGATCCATATCATTCAAGGTATTACATAGCGTCTCCTTCGAAAATGGGCCATTCCCATGTAACACGCACACTTGTTCCAGCATCCTGACGATGGAATCCCATTGACTGTGCTCTTGGGTCTGTACGTGGTGATTCTGATACGTGCGAGCGGCCTCCAGAACTTCTAAACACAGTTCAAGTTCGCTCTGCTGAGTCCAATCGTCCGTCTGAGGGAGTTTGATGGGCAAAAAAACATGATGAATGGTGAAGTCGAGTGACGCTGAAGCTTGCATGATGGTAGTGGGTGTGGAGGTACAAGTTGAGAGGAAAGGAAGCAAAACAAAGAATGAAAAATCCAACGCGCGTTATCCCTTCCTTTCTTGAAAGATTTGCCGAGTAGTCTCAATCCTAGAGATGAGTGTTTGAAGGTTACGGGCGCTATTGTCTTCACAATACAATAAGAACGTACCTTCAGCTTGGCTTGTTTCTCTCCAAAGTTCAGATAACAATCTGAAGAGACCTCTACTCCATCCAGAGAGTAGGAGCACGCAGCCAATGCGTGTTGGAATTCAGAATCAGAATTCAGAGTCCGAACTCTTTGTTGACCCATTTCCGCGTAGACAAAGGAAGTGAAAACGTGGTGTGTGTGATCAGATCTAGGACATGTGGCAACTGGATTCGTACTATGGGTATTTGAGAGAGATGCATAGCAAAGAACATAGTTGATCGTCGCCGTAGACAGCGTCGAGAGTTTTGCCGTCGTCGTCGCGTTCGATGTTGAGAGATGCTTAGCTAATCGTTGTAGCCCTTTCTTCCGAACTTCCGGGCCGGGCCGGGCACCCAGCACAGGCTCAACACAACCAGTCCGAGTCGTTGAAGGTCCAAAGTCCATTCTCATCTCGATTTGCCCGTATCTACCTCTCTATTTGTCGTACTAATTGGGATTCATACACCCTTTTAGAATGGCAAGCGTTTGCGAAGCCTGTGGAAATGTGAACAGTGCCCCAGTCGTTCGACTCCCTTCTCTTTGAATCGACAGATCACATTGTTGCTAGCTCCCTATGATATCCCCACAAATCATCTGCTCGACCAATTTTCCGGATCTCTCTCCTTGCGGGAGTTACGTTCAACGTTCATTTGGAACCGCCTCGATCCATTCCGCCATCCCCTTGATGTTATCTTGACGTCACGTAGTACATAGTGCCGGATTGTCGACCTGACGCGTATTCATTCCGTACAACACCAATACAATTGCCTTTACAACTTCGAACTCTGGAATCACTCAAGCCTGTATCTTCGCCGAACCCAACGTCAGGCCCAACTTTTCCACAATCCCTTTTGCCGCAACACCAGCCTCAGGACCCATAAACCGACTCAAAATCCTCCCCTCAGTCTCAGAGCCAGCAGATGCGGCCTGAGCCTTTGATCCCAACCACGCTTCGTAGTCCGTGTACTTCCTCGCAATCGCCCGAGCGACGTTATCGTCCCAAGTGATGTTCTGACCTGCAAACATCTGAACAATCTCCGAGGTAACGGTATCGATATCCGGTACGAAACGTTTTGAAGAAAGCGTTGACGAGGGACGAGGGGAAATGAAGATTTCGGAGGCAGCCGGTAGGTTCAGGACAGTATAATCCACAAAGAGCTTGCCCGCCTCAGCAGGAAGCGTAACTGTGCCCCTTGCAACCGCAGCGGATGATTCAGTGGGAGGACGATCGCCATCATAGACGGACACCTTCAGCGTGGCACCGGGTTTGAAGAAGTCGGGTTGGTGGCCTGCATCGAATGGCTGCATCATCTCCTCGAATTGCTCGTCCAGGGTGAGGTACAACGGCTTCTGAGAGAGTTCTGGGAGCGGCTGGTCAAGGTCAAGCTTGACTTGACCAGCGCTCAGATGGGCGTTCGGACCGTGTAGCAGGACATGGTCGATATGAACCTCGTTCTGTGTTCCGAAGACATAGAACGGCATCTGACCGGGGTATGCCTTGTCAAGATCAGTTCGGCGAAGACTGCGGTCCACGACGATAGTCTCGATATCGAAAGTGACGTTGGACAAGAAGACGTCTTTCCTGTGTTCAATGTGAGCGATCCTGAGACTTATGAATGATTGATCTAGGGCTTACCCGTAGATCTTTGGCAGGCCCTTATAGATGTCCCCAGTCCATAGCTTCAGCTTAACGAGGTCCTTGAGAATGGTAAGGCCGGAGTGGAAGGTGAAGATCGCATTCGGATTCTTCTTCCTCTCCTCCTGCAGCTTGAACAGCGTCGTGGAATCGGAGGGTGTTGCCTTAACAATCACCTGGCGACGATAGCTCTCGACGTTGAAGGAGGCAATGTATACGAAGAAGAGAGTTTCGTGACCGTAAATGACAAACGAGTGCATCGAGGGTTGGTCCGTTACTCGTACAAGGCAAGTCTGTCAATAACAACGTCAGTCAGCAACGAGTTATATTAACCAAAACTCAAGCAAAAGCGCACCTTGATCTCTTCCTCAGCAACATCCCTAAAGGCCTCAATAATCGTCGTCAAGAATTCATTCGCCGTCGGCCACGGCGACATTGACACGTTCGAAAGTGCGTACAGATCCTCCCCATCCTCAGCATCTAATTCCAACCTCCTCTTGAACGTCTTCAACCCATCCCCATACTTCTTCTGCGAGAACTCCGTAGCCATAATGATGATCGGTTTGTCGTTGATATCGTCCTCCATACTCGTCATACTCAACCGCTTGTAGAGCCTCCGACTCAAGAAACTGGCCTCAACGGTATCCTTGTTGGGTTTCCCGTCGATGTGGAAGTTGCACGCAAAAGCATTGATCATGAGATCAGAGCCGAGCGTACGCATGAAATGGAGGGTCTCCTGATCCTGCTCGAGCTCAGCGTTAGGTTGACGGGCAATCTTGTCACGGATGCGGATGCGCTCCTTTCGCACTTTCTCGGGAGTGCTGCCCTCCTCCGTCTCAGATGGTAGTTGGTTGAAAGGCATGACGATGAGGGAGTCAGAGTCGAGAGTCATCGTAGCCCAGTTGGCGTACATCTAGAAGGTCACGATATCAGACCCACATCATCAATTAGACCAATAGAACGAAGCCATACCTTTGTTCCGGTAAGCATCGCGACACCGAGGAGATGGGCATACCCTTCATTCTTGAGTACCTCCAACGACATCCAGACACCGACAGGTGCTGCTCCGGGTTTACTAGAGGTACGAATAGAGTCAGTTGGCAGCGCAGAAGTGAAAACACGGAACGCATACTCACCTCCCCTCAACCCCATAAATCCCCATCGCAATATCATCCCCCTTATTCGTACTGATGTACGGACTCGTCCACGTAGTCAAATACCTCATCCTCTGATCCCTATAACAAAGTGCCCCAGCCGGATACGCACAGTACCCACTCTTATGCGGGTCGATCGTCACCGAGTCCGTCTCCTTCAACTTGAGCATCTGGTCATTCGTATATTTGCTCAATGGGATTGAAAACGCCCATCTCTCGACCGGTGGCTCGTAAAGCTCAAACAGTTGCTTCTTCGAAGCGAAGTACCCGCCCCAAGCAGCATCTGCGTGAACCATGAATGAAAGCCCCTCCCTCTGCATCTCATCTCGGAGTGCGATGATATCCTCCAGACAGTCAACGGAACCGTGTTCGGTTGTGCCGATGATAGCAACGACGGCGTAGACAGGGTGTTGCCGCTTAAGATGACCCTCTAGCTCCTCTCGGAGGTGTTTAATATCAACTCTCGCATTTTCGTCAACACGTAGCTCGAGGATGTTGACCTTCCCGATGCCAAGGATCGCACCTCCCTTGGGCCAAGAGTAGTGATTCGACCTGCTGAGCATGATCTGGGGAGGTTTCATCTCGAACCCTCGTTCGATCTGGTCCTGGTCGAGCTTGTCTTTTCCGACAGTCTGGACACTGTACGGGTCGAGAATCCGGTCGAGTTTGGATTGGGAGATCCCGTACTTGGAGGATAGTCGCTCTGGTAGACTGACAACCTCAGTCGGCGTAAGGTTGAGCAGCTCCCAAGGAGAACAAGAGAAGAAGTTCTTCTCTTTGCCAGTACATAGCGTAGTCGTGAAAGTGTTGGCCACGAATGCGAGAGGTCCACCCGGCTTCATAGCGTTGTACAACGAGAGCGGGTAGTACTTGAGGTTACGAGCAACCCTAACGAATGAAAGTCAGCAACGAATCCTATTAAATGTTTGACGATAATCCACTCACCACATAGCCTCCAAGTTCGCGATCGACCCTCCACACGTGATATGGCCCCAGCCAACTGTCGTCTCGCCTTCTGGCAATGGGTCGCTCTGGATGTTGAACCCCAACATCTCACACAACCTCTTCCCGACCTTCCATTCCACGTAAGACGAGAAAGGGCTGGCTTCCGGCGTGACGTTGTTCTGGTTGTATACAATAGCAGCAAAGTACCCCAGAATTGCCGGGAGGGAAACGTCGAAGGACATGTGTCCAGCGTATCGGGGTGAAAAGAATGGTACAGAGTGTTCTCCGAGGCCCCTGAGAACGTCTTTGAGAGCAGCGTCGATAGCGTCGACTCCGTCATCAAAATCTTGGGAGCCAATCATGTACTTTGAGTCGATGAAGCGCTGAGTGTGGTTGTATGTGTCGATGATGAGCACTGGCACGGTCAGTCTTGAGAAAGACGACTTACTGGATCGTCAGAGAAGTAACGGTCTCGACTGGCGCATATATTCGCGATGATTTTGGCAGACTTTTCCATCATGAGGCCGTAGTTCTCTCCACGAGGGCCCAGAAACCATGAAGCCATGGTCCTGTACTTCTCCAGAGAGGTTTTGTAGTCGAAGTCTTTGGTCATCGTGTCGAGTCGTGAGCGAAGTGTTACTTTGAGGATGCAAGTAAGGATTGATCTGATGGTCGAACGAGTGAGCAAGGTCCTGTATATATACCAAAAGGAAAGTGAGCAGCGCTAAGTCCACACGCACTTGGTACACGGCCATTAAACATGTCCACTTTCCACTATCGCTCGGCACTCGCAAGAAATTCTCCGCCGACCCAGCGTGCCCCGTTAGCAATGTTATCGAAGATCATTTGCCGCATATAACCCTGAATTTAGTGGACATGTCTGTCAGAAAGAAGGGTTCAAAGAACTAAAAGCTGCTCACAGAGGTACTACTGCAGCAACAGGAAGAATGGTGATGTCGAATTGACGAAGGACATGATGCCCTTTCTTCACTCTTATCGCCATATCTATTGCTTGGGTATGCCCCTCCACCTGTCAAAGGTCAGGTTGTAGACTTCGTGGTATACGCGGCGCGCGTTCGCCTACTAGGTACCGAGCAGTGAGCATGACAGTGTGAATGCTGGTGCCATTGTCGATGAGTCGAGGGGAGAAGCAAGATCTGGTTGTGTTCGGCATTTGGAGAAAGGATAACTCGATTCGAATTGCTCTCCATCGTGGTGGTGGTTAAAGCGTGGTCATGGACCCACGCCTGGGCGACGTGAGAAAATCTCATCAAGTTGTAATCCGACGTCACCAGACGTCACCTGGGTGAACCTCAAGGCACCGCCGGAGTGATTCCTACTATTACCACAACTGGTCGATTCTCCCTAGGCAAGTACGCGCCTTGTCTTCATCTCCTCCTCCGGAATCAGATTCTCAGATGCGTCTTTACTCAGAATGACAACTATTTGCGAATCATGTCGATTCAATCCTCGCATTCAACCACCCATCACTATGGACCAACTTCGTTCGGATTTCGCCCTATCTCCCGAAAGCCTCCTTCAAATGACTTCGATCATTGAAGAGGGGGAAAAGAACATAGGGAGATACGAGTCTGAGATCTTGCGTGTACGGTCTATCCTTGCAACCCTCGAAAAGGAGAAGAGAATTCTCGAGGAACAAGTGAAGCAACGTCGAAGCTATGTATCCTGCTTGCGGCGAATTCCACACGAGCTATGGGTCGAAATTTTCCTAATCTCTTTGAAAATGGAATCCAATGCCTACAGGTTTGCAGCACCTTTCAGGCTCTCTCAAGTCTGTCATCGTTGGCGCAGT
>JANHQD010000071.1:0-18030 GCA_024721195.1 Marasmius sp. AFHP31
CGATGAATCCTAGAAGGGGGGTAATGTCATGAAGTGCCGCTTTTCCCCCTATCTTTTCCTTTCTCAGCGCCTGTTCCCCTTTCAGCGCTTACTTGTTTCTTTGACGCCTACCAGACGCCCGTTTCCCCTTCCCACATATTTCCTTCTCACACTATTGTCTCTTACACCTTCTTCACGACCCATTCATTCTATTGTTCTTATTGTCTTCTCTCATCTCCTAGTTACTCATTCCGGACTCGCTATTGTCTTATACTTGACTACTATTGTTTCCTTATTGTTTTCTTATTGTCTTTCCTATTCGTTCACGACTCATATCTCAGACCTCTGACTGGGTATATAAGCTAGGTAGTTTACACCTGGTCCCTCATCTTGACCTCTTGTCGTTGGGACCAGGTGAGTAGTTATTTCTGTCTTTCTCTATCTGCAATGTATCTGACTTGTCGTTGGGACCAGTTATCTACCTGCTCTTGCCCTCTGCTCGCTACCTCTGTCGTCTCTATTGTCGTCTCTGCTAGTCGACTTCCGCCGCCGCTGTTTCTATAGTCCTAGTGTCTAGCGCTTTAGGACAGTAGTCCAGGTATGGAATAATAACGAGTCCAGAACAAGTAACTGTTGTGTATACAAGAACAAAGAGAACAAAGGAAACAATGGATGGGATGGGTTGTAAAGATGATGTGAAAGAACAAGGATGAGGAAGGAAATGATGGGAATGATGTGGAAAGGGGAACCAGGTATCTGGTAGGCGTCAAAGTAACAAATGGGCGTCAAAGTGACAAACAGGTGCTAAAAGGGGAATGGGTGCTAAGAAAGGAAAAGATAGGGGGGAAAGCAGCACTTCATGACAAGTGGTAGAAAGTGATATGTCCACAAATAATAAAAGTTCAGATTCTATTATGATCTTAGATACTGGGGTCATCATTGCAGCTACCTAATGACTGGAGCCTCTGTTGTGCAATTTTGTGTCCACTGTGACCAAGGAAAACCAAGGACCTGCACTTTCAAAGCTTCCCCTTCTTGAGCAAAATTGTCTGGAAAGGTCTATCAAAGAGAAATCATCAATCCTGGCTCAGAATCAGAATCAAAACCAGAGAAACAGTACTCACCTCAATCCACTGGAGCACATTCTGCCTTCCTTCCTTTCCAGGTCCATAGTGACACCTCAGTGACAAACAACCATTTACAAGCCCAAAAAATGTTTGACAGAGTGACAACAGTTCCATATCAAGATGACAGTGTTGCAGGAGAAGTGAGCACACTACATTGATAAGGGTATCACCCAGCTTCCAGCAGGTGGAGTTATCTTCTGCATCACTCTGAGCAAGGGCCTCAAAATGGGAAACATAAGACTTGAGAACCTGCAAACAAGCTTCCTGATATGCAATGTGTGCTAGATTGCATGGCTTGTTCCCTCTGGAGAGATCACAGTGACAGCTTGTAAGGCGCACTTTGTCAACAAGACTGGATGGTGACATATCCAGTTGACTATATCCAATGGATCTGGTGGTCCAATGGATGATCCAGTGATTGACATCATTCTGTGGGGATACACCCAAGGGCCACTCAAGGTGGAAGCACCTGGGGTGATTCTTGAACTTATGCACAAGATGCTCCACAAGAGTGGGTCCATGTCTCTTGTCCATCCTGTAACTGCAAGTCTCAACTGCAGTTTGATCTTCAACATAGGATGAACACTCATTAGTGCTGTTTCCCCCAGCCCTTCTATAGTCTCCAGCTTGCTTTGTCTCTGTGTTTTGACTGGCCCCCAAGTCATGCTGGTGACAGAGAGACATAAGGAAAGCATAATAGAGGAAAGAGATTGTTGACTCACATATTTACACACCCATAGTGCCAGTTCTTTGAATACTCTTTCCCATATGATATGATTATGACCCAGAAGACACACCAGATAAGAGGATGCAAGGTCAACATTCGATAAAGCATCCAATAAAGTCCTGGTTGGCTCAGGAATCAACACGCAAAACCCCCTCCATTCTGTAAAGAAGGGCTTGGTTTCCTTGTAATAGAGTATGTTGGGACTGGGAATGCACAGAAAAGGGTATTAGTATCCACATGAAAGTTAATAGAGGATGCTTGAATTCATACCTGTAAGTCTGCACTTTACTGGTCGTGAGGTTCTGAAGCCACTGTTGTGCAATAGCCTGCTTCTGGATAGCAACATCAATGTGGAAACGGTTTGACCTAGTCTGGTCAAACAGATAGTCTCTAAATGAGGTGTGGAAGATGCGGATCTCATCACCAGGGCCCCGGATGTCCAGTACTGAGTGCATGCCACGTAGTGTTGCAGCTACCTGTCCAGGAGGCAGTCCCAGAAGCAACTCAATGCATGCTGGGGTTCTTGTGCTGCAACCCTCTGCACTACAACCCTCTATGTTCTTACTTGGTGGCATCACAAGGATGGCTGCAAGAATGAGGCGGACTTCCTCATAGTCTGGATTGACACTGAGTATGAAGTCATAGAGGATATCAAGTTGTTGGTAGGGTGATGCTCCTGGTCGACGAGGCGGAATCTTCTCAATGATGATGCGAAGCTGCTCAATTGGCTGTCTGAATGCACTTTTGATGAACTTGATCACAGTCACTGCAAAGATGAACTGGGCACAGGCCCGCTCAACCAGGATCTCGAGATCAGCCTCTGATGGCCAGGGGGTCGGAAACAAGACTTGGCTGTACTTTCGACAGGTGACAATTTTGTGGAAGTGATGGCAATAATACCGCCTGATGTCTTCATGAGCTGCGAGTGAATCGTCCAAAACAATCCTTTTTGATAGTTGGAAGAGAGGTTCATCCGCGAAGGCTTCCTGGAGCCACAATTCAGGACGGCTACAGATTAAGAATTGTAATGGGAAGTGGGGTTCTTGGTGGTATGCAGATTGGATGATGGAGAGTATGCGCAACTGGTCGTCCTCGTTACTGCACTCATCCAGTCCATCAATAACGACAACGTTAGAAACAACTGGGGAGCCTGGAAGGTTGGTGAAAAAACCCCATGGAGACCTTTGCCTGCTCCACGACAGGGCGGGTTTAATAATCAGCTCACGAAACTGAGCTTCCAGAACAGCCTCTAGGATCCTAGGATCCTTTGATATCGTCTGTTCAATATGATTTCGTATGAGTGTCGTCGTTGAAGCGAGATCGTGCGCAATGGTAGGTATGAGCGTGGAGGGATTGTTACGTTTAGGATCAGTTCGAAAGAAAAAGAATGAGGAGGCCAGGGAACCGTCGTTCTCGCATTCCTGGGCAACAGTCATAGCGATGGCCGATTTCCCGACTCCAGCGGGACCTGAGAGCCAACAGATCGGATGCCTCTGCTGTTCACTCGACCTCCAGTCATAAATCTTTCTGAGAGCTTCCACGCGTGTTCCAGGAAGACAATTGCCTCGTTCGAACTGATGCTCGGCTTTATGGGATGCACCCACCCCGGCGGTAATGCTCACGAGGCGGCCAAATGCTGTAACGAAACACTTGAGCACGTTCGAGTCCTAAAAGATGGCGAAGACTTACAGTCCGAGTCGGCGCCTGTTGAGGAAAAATTGTTTATGTTCACCTCTCCTCCATCCACATGCCAGCCGCTCTGCCTCCCGTTATGAATGTTCTGGTATCCGTGATGGTTGATGTTCTGGTCTCGACCAGAGTTGGTATTCTGGTGTGCACCGCTGTTGGTATAATGCAGACCCTGGCCAGGACCAGCCCACTGCATGAGTGTCGTTCTCGCTGTTTGTTTGTCCGTGACGGATGTTAATTTGCTCCGGAGATGGTTAAACCCGGGGGATCAAAGGACAGAGGGAGGGGCAACGACGCTTTCGATGTCGCGAGATGGTGGTTGTGGTGAGAGAACCGTCAGTGTCACCTTGCGGCGGTGTGTCAGAAGCATTCCCAGGCCATCAATGATTCTGATCAACGAGGAGCAGGTGCCCACAGTATATGAGCAGAAAAAGTAATAGGAATGGAAGAGTATCCGTCTGATATCGAGGCCGTTTCCAAGGAGATTGACGTCGGCCTTCATGACAGTGGTTGTAAGTAGCGAAAGCGCCTATGGGCACTTGTTAGTTTGCTTCGCATCGTCACCCCATTCAGGTCGCGGTTCGACGATTCATTTCACCGACTTTTGGTCAGAGAGCACAGAGGCCATTCCACAACAGTAATGAAGAAAAAAGAGTATACAATGACATATAACCTTATACTCCAAAGAGATACATCGTGCTGAGACAGAGATTCAGTCCAGAGTCACCCACAAGTAAGGGAGATTATCCAGAGATCGCAACGGTACAAAGTTCATGGAGACAATTCATCCAGACGTTGATTCTGGCCTTCTTTCTAGACCGCTGATATTGACCTGGCGGGGACACCTTTACAAAGAACCTTCAATGTTCTACGCACAGGGAATGAAAAAGACGAGTAGCTGACCTTCAAAATCTCCCGACCCAGACTCAGCATTCTCCTGATTGCTCTCCTACGTGTCCATTTGGTTCCTTCACGAGCAAATCGAGGCGAGGAAGAAGTAACTCACGTACTCGGTAGACCACCAGGTAGCAAGTCGGGTTGGGTCGAGGTCACTTCTCGTATTCTTGAAAGGCAGATGTCGATAGAAGCTTTTAGCGCTAGCGCTTACACCGTCCTAATAGCGAACAGAGTCAACAGACGGACACTTTGGAATATAGGACACATATACCTCATTATTGATCTGCTTTCCTTCCCCTCGTAGCTTCACAGAGGTTGCCGAAGTTGAAATCCTGTTGGTAAATCGAAGCAGGGCGAATTCTTCGATCTAAAGGTAGTCTTGGGAGCTTTTCCTTCAGATTGGGGCCCGAGGGAGAGGTAGATGCTTCCGTCAGACTCGAGGACAGTCGCGAGCCTCAGGCAGGTCACAGCAGGCAGCGTTTTTCGAAGGCTATCCGGGGTTGCTATATGGAAAGGCCTCCTGGGAATGGATGTTCATGGGTGACTATTGGGACGCGGTGCTAACAGACCTTGCAATTGGGGTAGAAATGGAAGGAATACAGGCCAGAGTTTTTCTGGGCCTAGCCTGAAAAGGATCTTGGAATCTGGTTAGCGTTGGAGCTTGGAAAGTAGGGCGCAGATCGGGTAGTCGTACAGTGTTAGAATCGACAAGAGGGGAACCGTTCGTAGGGCATTCAGCATCGGACATCCTAGCTAGAAGAATCATATGAGGCCAGTCAAGATGACACAACCTGACAAACGCACCGTCTAGCGGCATTCTGGCAAACCACGCAGTTCCACCCCTCTATCCCATCCGAGTCGCGAACTTGAAGTGTAATTTGACTGTAATTTGCAGAGAATCGCGTGCTTCTAGTGGGGCGTGAAATTTGGAGAATGCTCGAGGTCGTGCAGGAGTAGAAAGAGCATCAAGTCAAAAATAGAGGGATAAATGATCTTCGACGGCTGATAACGACAAGAGTGTGACCAAACAAAGTGTTGAATATTGGCATCGTCGAGATGGTGGTGGAAGTTCGTCAACCGTGAGCGCTTATTTGAGGACTTCTCTCTCTCCCCCACATCGACTCGGACACCCACCGAACCCATATTCATTTCACCATCTCTAGGTCAGACAGCAGATACGTTATTCCGCATCGATAATCAACAAAATTACAGTATACAATATCATACTGCTCTACATTCCAGAGAAATACATCGTGTAACAGACAACAGAGATTAAACAAGAGAGATTGTCCAGACATCGCAAGAGATAGGGGCGTGCCAGTCCTTCAACACAAAGCTGACGAAGACAAATCATCCACAACATTCATTCTAACCTTTTTGATAGGTCGCTGATAGTGGCCTCCTGATAGCGCACCTGTAGAGTTTTCAGAGTTAAACGAAGCACGTTTAGACAAGGAGACTCACCTTCAAAACCTTCCGAACCTGGCCCAGGCTCCGCATTCTCCTGGTTGCTCTTGCTCCGCGTCCGTTTGGTTCCCCTACCACCTCCACGACCTAGCTCATACTTGGTCGTAATGCGATCTCCAGACGCAGCGGCAGCGGCCGCGCAATTTGACGAAAAATCCGAATCGAAATCCTGAACTTGTGGGACATGAGAGATACTATGCGACCGACCAAACTCCCGCGCCCTATGCTCCACAGTTCGAATCCTCGAATCGCTATGCCCATGCCCAAACGTCGACAAAGGCGGTCTCTTCACTTCAGACTGACCACGCGTACGCGAGCGATTGGGTAACAACAACTGCGAATTCGGCACGAAGAACAAACTCTTCACGGGGCCCTGAGGTTGGTTACGACGCTTTGGCGAGGCGTCCGAGATGTGCGTGTTCGCCATGAGAGCTTGAAGAACCGCTTCAGCGGGGCATTCTGCTTGCTTTTGATACCGTGTACGCGACTTTCGGGGTTGAGGTGGGGGTGTTGAGGTGGATGAGGACCTTGAGCGGGGTGGTGTTGTGGGTAGCCTGCTTGTTATGAATCCAGGTGGGCGACCCAAGGATGCCTAGTGAACGCGCTGAGGCTTCGAGAAATATCGTAACATCAAGTCGGTCAACGTACAATTTGTTCAGAGGAATCCATGTTCTCCGAGGTCGTGGTGGGCCATTTACGAGGCAGCCCATCGTCTTCCATATCCATAGGCGACTCCATTATTCTTGACAGCGAGCTCGATGCCAGGCGGCGAGTACGGCAAGTTGGTTGATGCCAACAGACTTGGTGATGGTGGTAAGAACACAAGGCGTGGCACGCTTGTGGTTTCACACGCGCTCACACCCTTTCTTCGATGACCACGACGTCGACGGTAAATTATTCATGTCACGGAATTTAAGCTCTCCCCGGCCCCAAAATGGACACAACGAACAAGATAATATCGAATTAGGACGCATACATCGTCAAGAGCATGACGGCGACTCGGGGGATGATATACCGCCAGAACGCGACAATGCGCGGTCGTACGACGACGATGACGAGGAAAATGGGGCTGGCGGTGATGAGGAGGCCTTGCTTGGGGGGACTTCTGGCTTGAGAGGTCCCAAAGTCGAGGAAGGACAGGCCAAGCGATGGCCTCAAGTGAAGAGTATTGTCATCGAGGTAAGCACGATGAGCCATTTTAGCGTATCCGCAGCCTAATTTTATTTCGTTAGAGCGCACCGACGCTGTTACTCACGACGCTGGGGCTGCTCTTCACAGGGAAATTGCTAGACCAGGTCTCTCAATGGCGTCCAATGAAGACGTTGGACCAACTCATAATTACCATCCCAATCATTCTGAATCTCAAAGGGAACCTCGAGATGAATCTATCCGCACGATTGGCTACTTCTGCCAACTCTGGAGACCTCAACAACAAGAGAACGCGAAAGAAAGTCGTCCTCGGAAATTTGGCACTGTTGCAGGTGCAAGCAGCCGTGGTCAGTTTTGTCGCCGCAGCTCTTGCCTTCTTGCTTGGCTTTCTCCTACCAAAAGTGAAGCCTACGCAAGAGCCAATAACTCAGGCTGCTCGTGCACTTGACCTCCTTCTCCGGAGACGCCCTCTTCCCCATCCGACCCCCTCAGAATCCTCTCGACACGTTTCATTCCCAGCTTTCCTTACGGTTCTCACAGTATCCATCCTCTCCGCATCCCTTTCATCGATACTCCTCGGATCTCTCATGTCGGGGATCGTCCTCGTATGTCTACGATTCTCTCTTGATCCCGACAACATTGCACCCCCGATAGCTTCATGTCTAGGGGACCTCGTCACCCTCTGCCTCATCGGCGCTACATCCACAATCCTTGTTCCGTTCATGCATACTCCCTCCATCTTCGAAATCCCAATCATCATAGTCCTAGTCCTGATCCTACTCCTGGCGGTATGGGTAATTTGTTTACTCTTGACGCTGAAGAACCGACATGTCCGGCCACTGCTCACGCAGGGTTGGACACCGCTGTTTGGAGCGATGCTCATCAGTAGTGGGACCGGGATGATTCTGGATATGTTCGTCAGTCGGTACCAGGGATTCGCGTTGTTGGCCGTGGTGATCAGTGGTGAGTGTGCACCGTAGCTTTCCTCCTCTACCCGGACTGACGTTGTTTCGAAGGCCTACCTGGTGCAGTCGGGGCCATTTTTACATCACGGCTGTCTACCGCGCTACATCTAGAGTCGGTGCACAAAAGGATGGTATCTCGAAACCAGACGTATAGAAATCAAGACGATGCTAGTAACGAGGCCTCGGATCCTGTCCACAAAAACCATCGTCCGGAGGACGACTCGATATACCCAACACCTTCGTCCTCTCGAGCAGCTTCTCCGCAACCCGAGTCATCTCCCACTGGACAGAACACCACCCCCTCATCTCCTTCCACTCATACATACACGCCACCACCCTCTGCGAACCTCGTCACTATCACGCTGTTATTGATCACTTTACCCGTCGAAGTGATCTTCCTGAGCGTACTTCGAGGTCTCGGATGGCTACGCCTACCGATCGTTTTCGTACTGTTCTCGGTCGGATTCTTCTGCATAGCTGTGAGTGATTACTTCGTCCTTATGACTCCGTGCTGACAATTGTTCTTCTTTGACCTAGGTGCTGATCTCTCTCTACTTCGCCAGAGCACTTACGACGTTCTTATGGGCTCGAGGACGCGATCCGGATACATATGCGTTGCCTATACATTCGGCGATGATGGATCTTGTTGGACAGTCGTTGTTGGTCTTGTGTTTCGAGATTGTGAGGAGGTTGGGGGTTCTTTCATAGATTCCGCTGTAGAACGATGGCCTTTTTCTCTCCGAATGTGAGCCTACTTGAGTGGTATGACGCTAAACCCCACACCGGTATCCTGAGCACTGGTATTGAGACTCCGGGACGACAATTTCTCTCCATCTTATGCTTCTTCACGCCGTGAAATGCTTGTACGGTGCAGCTGAGATTTCAGATCGACTTCTGAGTGGCCCTGACCTCACGAAATACCCAGGAACTTGACTCTGTCGAAATGAAGTCTGGCATGCCTATTTTTTTTACCCACGCCGCTGAGTCTCTGACCACGACTCTCACAAGCTCCCACATGTCACCGCAAAATCATTTCTCCAGGAATACACAGGTCGTCGGTATGACGCTGACAGATCTTCCACCAAAAATTACGAACCTTTACTAAGGGAGCGACCGTTCAGGCCGTTCAGGTACCAAGAGAACCCGACGAGGCCCATATAAACCCGCATTATGATTTCCATCGCAGACATCTCTCTATCTCGCTTCCCCTCTTCTCTCATACACATATACAATGTCAGAACAAAAAGCTCTCCTGCTTACATCGAAAAAAGGACCGCTTGTTGTCGGTAATCGACCCATTCCGAAACCAGGAAAAGGGGAAGTCCTCGTCAAAGTCAAGGCGGCGGGTTTGAACCCTGTTGACTGGAAGATCCAAGAATTGGGGATTTTTATTCCTGAAGATGGATATCCTGCGGTTTTAGGTACGGATATTGCTGGGGATATAGTTGAGGTCGGGGAGGGTGTCGATCAGGCTGGGTTGTCGAAAGGAACGAGAGTGTGAGTTGTAACTTGTCTACTGTCCGAGGTACTGACACTGAGCTGATACTTTTTGCTCCCTTTCTAGTTACTTCCAGGGAAGCTATAGCTCGAGCAATAAAGCCGGGTTCCAGCAGTATTGTACGATTGCTGCTGATATGGTTGCAAAGGTGCGTCTGCTCTCCCAATCGTCTATACGCATAGCTCATATTTTACGTCCTAGATTCCGTCAAACTTGTCTTACTCCCAGGCGGCTTCCATCCCAGTGGCGTACGTCTGCGCAGCATACGGGATCTTTGTCAATGAGCCTATCGGTGGCGGTCTCAATCCCAAGTGGGATCCCAGCGTGAAGTTCACCGGTCAACACGCGCTCGTGCTCGGAGGATCGACGTCTGTTGGGCAGTATGGTGTGTAAATCGCTTGTCTGGACTTCAAGCAGCTTCTAAACTCTCTCTACCAGCCATCCAACTCCTATCCAAAGTACTCGGCTTCTCCACAGTCATCGCCTACGCGTCCCATCAACACGCAGATTACCTCAAATCGCTCGGAGCCACCCACGTCCTGGACCGACACTCCGTCCCCACCGACAAACTCGCCTCCTCCGTTCGCGAAATCACAAAACAAGCACCCCTCAGATTCGTATACGACACTGTCGGTGGAGAGGAAGCACGTAATGTCGGATACTCCTTGCTCGGCGATGTTGGGTCGGTCTGTTGCACCGATCCTTTCATCAAGGGCAGGAATGAAAACGGCAAACGAGAGTTTGGCGTCCTGGGGATCGTTCATATGCCTAGCCATCGTCCGGCGGGTTTGCTGGTAATGAAGAACCTGGATAAACTCGTCGCGGATGGAGTCATCGTACCTAATAGAATATACGAGCTTCCGGTTGGGCTGGAGAAGATTGTTGAAGGCTTGGAAATTTTGAAAGGGAACAAATCTGGAGGAGCGAAAGTTATCGGGCATCCTGAGGATTGATGTATACACTGGCAGGAGGTTGTCCGAGAGACTCGAAGGTATGATAGTTTTATGGTACTGTACAGTATGTAATTATGAGCACGATGGTGTCGCAGTGTTTAAGGTGGATTGATATTTGCCCTCGGCTATGCGACGTCATCAGGCTGCGGAGCTATGCGTAAACTACACACGTATAAGGCTCAGTGGGTCTCGTCCAAGGAGGACAACCTCGACCGGTAGTCAATGAAGCATGTTGACGCGTTCCGTAGCATTGAGCAATGACATAGCCATCCACAGCATTGATGAGTGTCCTTCATAGTCACGTACGAGGGTTAGAACTACCCGCTATTATGAGAGCTTGAACTCACGAATCGAAGCCATCGACAAAAAAATTCTCCACAACCGACAACCACGCCTAAAAACCAGGGCTCCGCCACCGTTGGCAAGCACTTGCGCCAGTACTCCTGAGGGGAATGTTGTTATGAATGTCTTCACTGGTATGGTGTCGAACTTGGAGTGAACGTTCGGCGAACGGCCGGCGAGATGAATTGAGGGTGAGTGGATTCGACTGACAGGTAGGTTTCATGATAGACATCGGTGTGCCTCTGAAGGAGTCGCAGGGATCTAGAGGGCTAGACCTATATGCATGACCGTCGTTTGTCTCGAAATGGTACCGGCGTACAACCCTTTATTTTTTGCCCACCGACGCCAAGGCAAAGCAAGGATTTGTGCTTTCAGTTCTTTCCCTTCTTCAGCAAAACTATCCGGGAAGCTCTGTCAAGGAGGGAGAACATCAACTCCAGTACGGTACATCAGAATTGGGACCCTCCAAAAATGGTACTCACTTCGATCCATCCAAGCATGTTCTTTTTCCCTTGCTCAGACCAGGAAGAATGGAACGACCACTCCAAACGGCCTCTAGCAAGTCCCAAGAAGGTTCGGCAGAGCGAAAGCAGCTCCATATCGAGGTGACAGTGTTTCAAGAGCGATGACTGTACCATGTTCAGAAAGGTACACCATATTTCAGAGACAAAGTCCTCGGCTTCTCCGTGTTGGACACCACCCCGTGCAGGGTCCGCGAAAGGGGAGATAGAGGCCTTGACAAGCCGCATACAAGCTTTCTGGTACGCAATGTGCCCGGGATCGCATGACATGTTCCCTCCAGTGCGATCACAGTGGCAATCTGTGAGGCGTACACCGTCAATATCGCCGGGTTGTGTCCCACCCGACAGCCTGGTCTCCCATGGACACCCTGTGGCACGATGGACAACCCAATACATGGAATCATTTCGCAGAGACACACTCTTGGGGCATTCAAGATGAAAACACTCTGGGTGGTTCTGGAGCTTGTGCACGAGATCATCTACAAGGCTGAGTCCATCGAACCATTCTGGATCCATCTTGCAACTGTGAGCCTCGGCCTTCCCACTGGCTTTTAGAGAGAGTAAGAAGGAGGCGGTGAACGAACTTACATATTTCCTAACCCAAACTACTAGGTCCTCGAATGTATGTTCCCAATCATGTTCACTCCACAAGTATGCGGATGCGAGGTCAACATTGCACAGGTCATCCAACAGATCCCGACTTGGCTCGGTAATCGATAGGCACAAGTCGATCCATCCTGTGAAGAATGACCCGGTTTCCTTGCCATGAAGTCGGCTGGTGCTATGATCGCGTGGGGAAAAGAAGATTAGTGTTCGCGCAAGAGTCAAGAGAGGATGATACGACTGTGTACCTATGAGCCTGCACTTTGCTGGTTGTGACATTCTGGAGCCACTGTTGCGCGATGACATGTTTCATAGTGCCAATGTCGATGTGAAAACGACCCGACCTAGCCTGGTCAACCAGATAGTCTCTAAACGAGGTGTGGAAGAGGCGTATCACATCTCCTGAACCTCGAATGTGTAGTACAGAGTGCATGCCACGTAACGCAACAGCCACCTGTCCGGTGGGGAGTTCCAGCAACATCTCGATACACACCGGGGTTCTCGCCTTAGGCGGAATCACAAGAATAGCTGCGAGGATAGGGTACACTGCCTCATGGTCCGGATTGACACTAAGTATGTAGTCATAGAGGGCATCAAGCTGTTGATACGGCGATGTCCCTGGACGAGGCGTAACATTATTGAGGATGACATGAAGCTGCTCCAATGGATGCTTGAACGCGCCCTGGATGAACTTCACGGCAGTAACCGCATAGACGAACTGACCGCAGGCCCGGACCACCAGAATTTCAAGATCCTCCTGAGAGGGCCAGGGACTCGGGAAGGTGATTTGGCTGTACTGGGGATCCGCGGAAATCTGCCGAAATTGGTGGAGGTAATACCGCATGATATCATCGTCAGGCGAGAACGAGTCATCGAGGACAACGACTTTGGTGAGCGGTTGAAGAGGGTTCGCTATGAACGCTTGCCGGATCCAGGACTCGGGACGGCTGCAAATCAAGAAACGTAACGGAAAATGGGGCGAATGCTCAAACGCAGATTGGATAGTGCAGAGAACGCGTAACTGGGTACGCTCATCGCCGCATTCATCAAGGCCGTCTATGATGACCAGGTTTGGGACCTCTGTCGAGTTAGGGCCTTCTTGCAGGTTGGGGGAGCGCGGTCTGCGAATTTTTCGCAAACCCTCTGACCATTTGTAGAGCAAGGAGGGCTTCTGGGGCTTGGTAGAAGGAAGCTGGCCCACAAGCGGTTGTATGACCAGCTCTCGAAACTGGTTCTCCATACGAGCTTCCAGAATCATTGGGTCTCTTGAGATCCGCTGCTCGATGGTACTACGCAAGAGCGGTGATACCGTGACAAGGCCATGTGCAATGGTGAGGAAGAGAGCTGAGGGATTGTTCCGTCTTGGGTCAGACCGATAGCAAAAGAACGAGGATACGAGGCCATGTTTCTCGCATGACTTGGCTACAGTCATTGCGATGGCAGATTTTCCGACACCGGCAGCTCCCGTAAGCCAGAGAATCGGGTGATCCTGGTCCTTGGCTACCCTCCAGTCGTCGATGGTTCCCAGGGCCTTCACGCGTGTTCCTTCCAGACACTCCCCGCGTTCGTATTGTTGTTCCGCGGTGTGCGAAGCTTCAACACCTGCGACTTTATCCCAGAGAGTTTTATGTGCTGTATGATCGCAATGTTGAATATCAGAGGTTTGAGCTCAATAAGAACAAAATCAATAACTCACGATGGAAGGCTGCTGAGTTGAAGCTGTTTACGAAGCTGACTTTCTGGGTTCCCGCAGCGTTGTTGTTGTTCTGCACGCCCGAGCCAGCTTGTTGATTATGCATCGCTGCGTGTCCGTCCACTGTCAAGCGCGTCACGCAGGTGAGGTTTTACGCTCGAAACAACCGATTACTTGCAACGCTCGGGCTTGGCGAATTCAAGTGATGGTGTTTGTGGAGGACAAGGAATCGGAGGAGACCGTTCTGATGTTGGAAGAGGGAGAAGAGATACAAAAGGAAACAGTGGGGGTTTATATATCGAGTATACAGCAGTCGGTAGTGGCTATTCAAATTCGTGCCAAACGGAGATTCAGAAGAGCAGCTATTTCACTCGCTCCCGCAATTTACCACATTCTATCTACATAGGGTCTCTTGACGTTGGACGAAGTAGACGGCTGGACGATATAGACGGTGGAGCGAAGGCTGACGTTGGGCGTTGAACGTTGAACGTTGAACGATTGGTGCCAGAGAACAAGGACTGGTTTCGATAAGCGCCCTCGGATGGGTAGATGCTCTCCCAGGCGACCATCATGACCAGGACGAGTTGCGACGGCCGCTGGCCAGCTCGCCCTTCGGCGACGGGGAACACAAGCTCAATTCTGGACTCTTGCGTACATTACCCAAGTTGCTCTGACCCTCCTCAACTCGAATTTCTCCACTACCAGCAGGCACTGTTTACCATCATTACACAAAGGCCTTGCCTAACTATTCACCCTTGAGGATGCACAAGCCGTCGATCAGAGCTCACCTCGCCAGTCAAACGGTCGGGTGAGCGAAGGAAATGGGATGGTGGCCGAAGATGAAAAGCGCGGGGAGAGGGCAGTGAGGAAACTGAAGTCAACACATGTCGAGTAAACACGACATTCAACTACACCTCAGACGAAGCTCTCAAAGAGGCCACTGCGTCTCGTTCACTCAGACGGCTGTCGCGTATCAACCAAGTGCGTATCATACTTATTATCATTTTCTTTCGTGATGTTCTGACTCCTCTTCTTTTCCAGCAGGCACTATCTGTTCCTCGCCGGCGTCACTTGCAAATGCCGGTCGCAATGCCACTTGAACGACAATAGAGGGTGGTGCGATTGAGAGACACTGAAGGTGGCGAACGTTTCGGTTCGAATCCTCGGATGATTGAAAGGAGTTCTTATTGTAAAAGGCTTGCAAGGTGAGTACCATGCCTTGCTATCATTCCTTCTTCTATTGTTCTTAGTTTTCGCTCATCTTTTTCGTGGCATGACTATCGCCTCTATCGCTGCACCTTTGCTCTATCTCACATCTCGAGCTCATCCAACAGCATTCGTATACCTCCAACAATCCTCTTTGCATCATTCCGGAAGCGTGAGCTGACCCCGTCTTGATCCTCTAGCTACTAGTAAGCTCACGGCACTCCATCAGAATGGCGGATATCTCACGTTCGGCAAGCGCGACTGGAGAAGCCTCCCATTGCCCGGATGCTGTCGCTCTGTAATCCACCTTAACCTTGTATGCGTTGACTGAAGATATCGAGCCAGCCCGTGACGAAGAAATACCTTTGTCTTGTTTACTTCCGTCTTGTTCGCCGCTAGTTACTCGCATGTTATTAAATTTGGTGTAGTGCTCTCCCGCAACCACTACACTCGACATGATCGGTCTATTCAACGGATCGCTACCTCTGCTCACAACTAAAGCTAGTAACCAGGCCAATATTATCGGGGAAAACCAACCCGAACGACTCGCCGTTCATCCCTCTTCTTATATCTATGTTTGTCCTGTCGAGTGTAGTCAAGGCTACTGATTCGAGCTTATTTTGTCTTTTCTCCCTGTTTGTTTTGCCTGGCCCTCGAGCTCCTCATTTCCGTTTCTCCGATGTTCTTCTTCGTAGTGCCCTATTCTACCTTCCTCCCACATGTTACCATCTTAACGTATCTATACATTACGTTTCGCACTGTTTCTCGAAGGGGATTTTGTCCAAGTAGCATTTGCTGGTTACATGACAATCTCGATGATATTCTCGAGGCTGCTTTCATGTCCACTTATGAGGATCGAAGGTAACCAATATTCAGTGGTGAGGTGATGATCACTCTCGTTGAAAGGTAGGTACCTGTTCGACTTTTACTCGCCGTAATGGATTGTAATCAGGACATCAATGTCGTCAAACGGAAACCCATCACTCGTGGGTGAACATGTGTCTTCTGATTTGCATTCGCGCAACTCTCACCCAACGTCTCGCGAGGCCAACCATCTCGCTCTCATGCTGCATCGCTAGTTCCAACTCACGATGCCGGACCAAAACTCTCTTGTTCTCGAGAAAAAACAAGGCCCATTAGTGGTTTCTACTCGACCCATCCCCAAACCAGGTCCAGGAGAGCTTCTCGTCCGAGTTAAGGCAGCGGGATTGAACCCTGTTGACTGGAAGATACAGGAATATGGCCACCTGATTGCGGACGACCAATACCCTGTGGTCTTGGGCTCGGATGTTGCTGGGGATGTCGTAGAGCTTGGTGAAAGTGTTGATGAGGCACAGTGGCCTAAGGGAACTAGAGTGTACGTCCAGTTGAGTTCATTCGGGCCTCCTCGCACTGATCGGGTTGGATCGCAGGTACTTTCAAGGAAGGTATGGGCCTATCGATAGAGCTGGATTTCAGCAGTACAGTTTGATTGCTGTCGATATGGCTGCGAAGGTGAAAGCTCAGTTTCCCCCGCAAAATTCTACTATTACAGCTCGTTCCGGCTGACCGGCCTTTGCTTACCCGACTACCCCTTTCCGCAGATCCCATCCAATCTGTCCTACTCTCAAGCCGCGTCCATCTCAGTCGCGTTCATCTGTGCAGCCTATGGTCTCCTTATTGAGGAGCCCATAGGTGGTGGCCTCAATCCCAAATTGGATCCCACCATAAAATACGCAGGTGAACACGCTTTTGTTATTGGCGGAACGACCTCTGTCGGACAATACGGTAAGTAAACTCAAAAGATGATTCAACGCGTCGGTTCTCAAACACTGAGAAACTCTTCCCCTCCCAGCCATCCAGCTCCTCAGCAAAGTCCTCGGTTTCACCACCGTAGTCGCCTACGCCTCCGCGACACAGACAGACCACCTCAAATCCCTCGGCGCCACCCACGTCCTCGACCGTCACTCCGTCCCGGTCAACGACCTCTCCTCCGCTATCAACGATATAACTCACGCCCCCCTCAAATTTGTCTTCGACGCTCACGGCGGGGACGAGGCCCGACAAGTAGGGTTCTCTTTACTCGGAGAGGGAGGCCGAGTGTGCTGCGTCAACTCGAGGTTACCCGAGAGGAAGGAGAATGGGAAACGCGAATTTGGAGTGCTTGGAATTGTACATCTACCTTCGCATAGAGTTGCTGGTGTTAAGTTGATGAAGAAGTTGGAGAAGTGGGTTGAGGAAGGGGTTATCCAACCAAATAGGATTTACGAGTTACCAGTTGGGCTGGACAAGATCGTTGATGGACTGGCAATTGTGAAGGGGGGCAAGGCGGGTGGGGCAAAGGTTGTGGGTCACCCTGAGGATTGATAATAAGTCATCTAAACGTCAGGTTCATTATGTTTTCGATGTAGGATGGATGTATGTGTGTAGTCCGTGAAAGCAAACAAGAGTCCGAGTAGTAAAATACTCATCGACGTAAGTACGAGCGTTCCAGTGTCCGTCAGATCGTAACAACCATAACCAAAGAAATTCTAGTACATCTACGCCTTGGTCTGAGCAGCGGTGGTGGGATCAGAGTCTTCAGCAAAGTACTCGTGCGAATCGGCGTTCAACTGAGACCTGGCGGGCTCAGACTGAGCAAGCGCCTTGGAGTCGTTTCTGCCGTAGATCTCGTCGTTGGTTCCAGCAATCTTGATGAAGTGAGTGGATTCGTGAATGAGAGTTCCAGCCTTGGAGTCAGCACCAGTCACGTTGGCTTTCCAGAACTGGTCTGTGTAAAAAAGCAGCAAATGTCAGGAATCGGTATCATCGCGAAACAAAACCAAGAAGATTTACGTACCACAGAGGTAGATTTTGCCAAACCTATCAAGCAAAAACAGGGGGACGTTGAGCTACTGGTCTTTCCATTGCAGGGTTGTAAGGTGATGACTCACTCATCTGGGTAGACGTAGGCGTAGGTACTACCGCCTTCACCACACTCAGTAGGCATGCAATCGTACGTGTAGTTGTTGAACGGGTTCTCTAGCACCCGGGTAAAGTGCTTCGTAACGTTCTGGTGGCGGTCAACATCGTATTTGCCGAACCAGGTCTCGTAGCGGGCTGCACCGGAGTGGTTGTTCTGGACCAGATATCTACGGGAAACGCGCGGTTAGGTAGGGATAGATTAGGTACTAGAAATGGCGAAGCTCACTGGTAGGAATGGAATGAATATATCTGGGCGAAGAGCGTAGCGGTA
>JANHQD010000072.1:0-28335 GCA_024721195.1 Marasmius sp. AFHP31
CTGGATGTCGCAAGCCTGGAACATTTTTGGAGCTCGTGGGATCAGTTTAGAGGATGATCTGAGTGTCTACGGTGCGTTATCACACTCCATTTCCCTTTCCACCCGCTGATATCTTTTAGAACTTGTCTCCCCTTCCGCCTCGTTGGAATCCATCAACATCCCCGGCGCAGAATACTCTGAAGCGCAACGCGAACAACAATCTCAACAACCGATCTACCTCTTCGTTCGCCAACCACCTTCCGACTTACCAAGGGACTGCGAAACATCATCCCTCCATCATTGGTCTTTTCACAAAGACGGCCGCTCTCCTCTCTCACATGAAGCCTGTCGCAGCCTCGGCCTTCCCATCGAGCTTGGTTTCATATATCACGACTCCGATTGTTTCGTTGCCTTCAACAACAACTACAGGTGTTTACACCAATATCAGCTCAACCGAGGTTTCGACCCCTCCACCGCTGATTTTGCTCGTCATCTCGGATATTATGATAACGTTTTCCGGCCTGTAGACGACTCAAATCGCTTTGAAATCCAACAAGGTTCGCTCAATCACTCTTGTCTTCAATTGAAAAGCCTGACCTCTTTTGACTTTGTCGGGCAGAACCTCCCTCTGAAAGTGAATCATCAACGTCAACGCCGACATCCGACATCTTAGATAACGAAGATCTCGGATATTCAGTTTCACCAATGGCAGGATCTGCGACATCGAGAGCCCGACGTGAGCCCACCAGCTTTTGGTCACCCATTTACCTCCCGTTCCCCTCGGAAGTCACAAGTGAATCGGGCCCTACAATGGAGACCGAGACTCTCGATGGGGACGTCGACTAACGCTGACATTGAAGGTAGAAGGTAAAGCCATTTTGATATGTACCGCTGCAGACCACAAAACTCAAGCGTCCTCAGAATTCGCCACAAGCTGGCTGTTTGTATATATGTTCTTCCTCTACCACTCGATTTTCCATTAGACGGTCAAGCTACTGTAACATAATTGGTATATACACGCATGGAATCCTATCAGAAAGAGAAAAAAATGAAGAAAGACACGTAATCCTATCTAACATACGAACTCCGTTCATGTCTTTGAACGAGGCTGGCTGATGCGCCAGAACCATCCCTGCTCCGTCCTCGTGTCGAACGCCGGGTGGCGATCCCTCTCAACAGCCCGCACGTCTGAGCTGTACTTCCATGACTCTCTTGCCTTGCCTCTCTCGAGGTATACAATTTCACCCAGACCGATCGAACTTTCCAACCATTCTGGTCAACCCGCAGAATAGTCTTCATTCAATCACCATAGAGATTGCGAGCAGCGGGATTGATAGAAAGTTGTATTCGACCTTTGTGAAGCGTTTCTCGATATCTAATCACGACATTGAAGTTCACAGTTGGAATGATTGTATATGAACATCGTCTGAAAGTCTGAGGATTGCAGCGTGAGTTGAATTTTGCGTGAGAGTATCGATACGGCGTACACTCACCAATACCTCCCCCGATGCAGACTCGTCTGAGTCACACAAAATGCCCCACCATGACCTTGGACCTCGACTGGTGCCTCCCTCGTGCGCTTCCCGTCGATCTTCCCCAGCGTCAATATCCACACTCCTCCAACCTCCAAGTCCCTCAGTACATCCATCAAGAAGGTTCGCGGTGCTTTCCAAGAACCGCTTTCCCTCCTCCCTCATCTCCGCAGCCATCGGCGTCAAGCTGATCAACCCACGTAACAATCTACCTCCCCATCCTTCTGTACGTTATGATGGACCCCAATAGCTGCCGCCGGGACGATCATGTGCGCATGCGTAAAGGGGAGAAAAACTTGTCGTTGCGCCATGCCTTCGATGCGAACGTGGTGAGCGGGCCGCCCTTGGATCCTAGCCGTATCTTCCAAGCCTTCCGAACGAAAGAGGACTCGATGCCCCCAGTGCGATTTTGTTCGTGTCATAAACATCTCCCTACGCTGGAGGGTTGATGGTTGTAGCTGGAAGTGGAGGGAGCTATCCGTCACAAGACGGTGTGCGGCGTATAAAGTCGACCATGGCGGGTTTTTCGGATAGGATTCATGCCTTTACGATCGAGGTTTCCTTCGAGTCGGGGGAGCTAAGGTGTCATTACAACAGTTCAGGTGTTGTCTGATACGTCGGAAGACACGAGATTTGCATCCGTGCTCTTGACTTGTGCTACGACGCGTGGGGCGTAGCGTTCCAAGTATCCTAGAATTAGATGAGTTTTGATTGTCGAACACGGAAACTTTGGGCTCACTTGCGGATCTGGACAGATGTCCCAGTCTTAACGTGCGAGACGACGCTATCTGTCTCCTTTTCACGTTCTCGCATGAGGGCAGCTCTTTTGAGCGTGAAACCGCTACCGAATGCTCCGATGCAGACTTTAGAATTCGAGGTGTTATCGATCATAGCCGAGTCTGCACCGTAATTCTCGTACAATCGAGGTAGCCGTCGTGGCCGTCTGGGTTGCGAGCGTTGCTGAACATTGTGGTGGGGAGGGCAGGAATTTGGGATTGGGACACGTTCAGCTAAGTTTCACTGATAGTATAGGATTCGACGCCGAATATGGGTGCTAGACAGGATAGGGTGAAAGATAGCGTCCAAGGCAAAGCTAATCTTTGCCGTTCGATGAATGGAGCCAGTCGTTCAGGCAGATTGAAAATTCAAGTCATCTTCTCGAGGAAAAGCTCGGGAAAAGGAATCAAGGACGGAGAGTCGAGTATCGCGGAGAAGTAGGAACGGAGGCAGAGTGATGTGCTGGCCATTTGAAGATGCTCGAAAGAGGATGTACCAGCGTCTTTATAGCGCTTGCCATACGCAGCCAGTCGTACGGGTAGAGAGTGTGTGCGGGCCATTCTCGTGTAGAAAATTGATTAGGGAAAGGGATCGCGGATGAGGAATCTGGGGACAGAGGGTGAAGTGGTCGAACGAGACTTCCGGTTCCCGGGTGTTCTTGAAAGGTATCGACTTTGCTGAGGTCCTGAAGCTGGGGAATTGTTAACGATTGCCAAGACAAGTGTAATGCCTGCGTACCCTTTCGAAACTGTGTCCGTTCCCCACTCGATTATACCGGTCTATCCCTGCCTGAACCCTCAAAATCTTAGCATTGGCCTTCAACTGTCTTGACAATTGGAAACCGAGGTATTTTGGGGAGGAAGTCGCGATTTAAGAAGGATGTCCCAGAGCTTGTGAACGTTGAAAACTTCAGGCCGGCTGCCGGGGAAATTTCCCGTTTTGACTCATTGGCGCCGGGACAAGGTGTTGCCCTGTGTTGCCTTTTCACTCATCACCATGATGTCCCCCTGGTTCTCTCTCTTTTCTCTCGTATCATCTCGTCGGAGACGCAACAATCAGCTTCAAAAGCAAGAGAATTAGCTCTCATTTGAGCAAATGGGCTGATAGGTGAGTTTTAGTTTGATGTCTGTCGACCATCAACTGATTTCCTCCCAACAGCGTGCCGTTGGTTTGGTTGGCTTAAACTCGATGTTAGGCAGCGATGGGTGGGACTACAGTCCAACGCATCAGAGAAAAGAGGGTGGCTGGCGTTATGCTTCTTAGACGGCTAAATCACCAGCATGGGTGGGCAGGGCATCGGGGTCCATCCAGATGGTTGCGAGATCGTCAGCTGAATTGCAAGAGTTCTCGGCCTCGCTATTCTCGTCGTTGCCCTGCACCATTGTGATCACAACGATTTGGCTCATCCCCAGCTCAGCACTCGTCTGTCTATTCGGTACTTTCGACCCTCAGCCGAGGTCTCCTTCTCGATTACCATCATCAGTTCTTTGCTACCCTCATAGCTCCGCATTCGCGCCCAGGACGCGCCATCAGGTTTCTGGTTCCTCTGGTTTTTCCCCCCCTCGTCACGCCTTCGACAAAGGTTATCAACGCTTTCCCCTCCCATCGACATCACTCTCTTCTGACGGTACCTCGCCATCCCGATTTTCCTTCTCGGTCCAGGCGTACAGAGCTCCTTTTCGGCCGCTAGCGTCTCATCCTTGTGGTCAGCTATTTTCTCCACGAAAAGACCTTGTTTGAGGCGAGACCGCTTGCACCATTGTCAAGGAAAATGAACGTTACCGCCGACCGCTTCGTTATGTTGTGTTTGATATCCCTGGACAGAAATGAACAACCTGTCGTTGTTGAGAATCTGCGAGAACTAGATGAAGGCGGGCTCACGCTGGGTTTAGGATGCTGGTTGCAAGCTATTGTTGGTTGGGCTGGGAGGCCGGGCCGATGGCGCTGGGGTCGATAGCGATATAATAGAGTCGCTCTTCAGGCCTTCAGGTGCGAGGCTACCCTTCCCATTCGTGCTCGGAGCTGTTGCTTACTGTAATGTCTTCTCTGCTAGATCCCCTATGTTGGAATGACAGATATGGTAGCAACAGGGTAGAAATCTGTCGCTCATTTGTTTATCCACCATGACCCCGACATCGGCTTTGCTTCATTGTCATGCATGGTGATCCCATATCACTATTTATTTCACAAGACTAAACCGTGATATCTACGACTCATACTGACGGTAGTGACGACAGCCAGCTACACACCGGCTTCCGTTTGCCAATGTCAGTACTTCAGTATAGAGTGATGTTGCGTCGGGTTTGTTCTGGTCATGTATGAAGCATTCTCCTTTCTCATGTCGCTGTGTCGTGGCTTATTTACAGTCTTTCTAGAGGCGAACACGAGTTTGGAGCTGGCGAAAGCACTTTTTTGCTAGTGTGTTCTCGAACATGGCAAGAACGAGACGGATAGAAGCAAACAGTCGCGCTAGACTGTCCACACCGCTCCGTCGCCTGCCTCCCTCCCTTCTGTCTTGTTCCAATAGTTATTCTAAACTATATCAACATTTCCTGACTTCGTTGATCTTCTCCGGAGCCAAAAGTGTGCTCCAAAGCATGGTGATCGGATGCGTCAGCGGCGTTGGAGCTGTGAGCTTCCGACCAAGTACAATAACAATCCTGATTGCCTTGTATTGGTTTGGTCGCACAGGCATATTAGCGCATTATTGCGGCTATAACGAGCCGCATGTACATGACCGACAGAGACACTCTCATTCCAGTCCTGCCATCACGAGGATCTCGCCGGGATGCTTTGTTCTGGCATACACCTCCTGGGACAAGGAGCATCACTATATGTCGTCTTTCATTCACTTCCTACGGAACTTTGGTATAATCCACACAACTTGGGTGAAGTCTGAGCGGTGGACAGGATTTCAGATGAGGGCTTCATCCTCTCGGCGAACGAGTACCTACAGGGGATGACATCGCGCTCGTGCTCCAATTATTTATCTATATTGGAAGCACGCCGTGATCCGTTGCCCAGAATCTGTACATCACAACGGGTTTCCTAAACGTTTGAGGGTAGTTCAAGGTACCTTTCACTGCGAACAACTTTCGCATCACTAAACACTCAAAGTACGTCTTTCACAATGGAGAGAATCTTGGATCATTCTCAGGCTTGGCAGGTGCGCAAAGATAAGACGTATCGAGGAGACATTGGAGTGCAAAGCACTCGCAAATTTTGAACTGGCCTGGCGTTGCACGGTCCGGGACCCGGGTTAACGCAGCGTGTTCCAAAATTGGAAAATACACTTTCTCACGCCTTCCTGATCTCGTTCCTCCATCCTAAACCAATCTTTTCGTCGTTGAACTTGCACCAGCAATATCACCACTGTTCATACATGGAGGTCTTCAGTAAGTACGTAAAGGTGATATGAACCGTGTTTGAGGGCATCTAAGATGTCAAATAGTCGCAGGGAAGCAAATATCTCAGCCACAATCGATCTGAAACAAGCCTATATATTCGGGGTCCATAGCTCTGTATTCTGAGCTCTTGATAGCTCAGCGGTTTCGTAGTGTAGTGGATAGTTAATCTCAAAAGAGGGGCTGGAGGCAGCAAGTTCGAGCCGGCCCCCCCTCTTTTACTTTTTGTACTTGAAAGTGGCATTCTGGCATGTGCACACTGGCCATCTCAGACGACTGTGGTCCACTCCAGTTACAGGTGAGGGAGACAACGTTACCACATCCTGGAAAATCCAAAAATCGCATTGACTATGCATGAAGACCATTAATCATCACGGCGGCGTGAAAGACAACCGGTATGCACGAGCCCTCCCATATACATGCGCCGAACCTCATCAGTCCTTGGTATAGTACTATGCTCTTCAGGTCGCAATTCCAACAGGGCCGACATTGCAAAACCACTTGCCCTTGATTTCCACTCAACTGATCCCCGGGACAACAATTCGAACGAGGGAGGTTAAAAGAATGATTATCCGGATTCAACTTCGACCTGGTGCCTGGAAGATTGATCTCCTTCCACTACGACCGACCGTTTGTCCGTACACTCATGCCCAAAGTAAAGAAATTCAATGATCTAGGTCCTATGCTGTAGAGTATTCTCTACGACCTCGAGATTGGAACGGGAGGATTATTTCAGACCGACTCGTGAGCGCTCATTTTCCTGTTATGTCCAATGTCGCACATGGTGAGTCCGGCACGCACAAGAGTCGCGGCAAGTTTAGCTTGCAACAACCTTACATTGCTACATTCCAGTTAAGTTTGGAAACTGCTCGTGGCAGCGGTAGTTCCATGACACTCAAGCCTATCACTTTCTATTGAAGCCTGAAATCGGACCGAACTTGACGACAATCCTGTAGTTAGGCAGAAATGGGGGGGTATGACATTGGCAAGGGTACGGAGATGCGTGTGCGGTGATGCATGATGGAGACGGACAGTACGACATCAGCCGTTCGAGAGGCAGAGGTATGATATGGCGAGGGAGAACTTGTGGGAACCTTGGAAACTTCCGGCACGTCTTCGAACCGATGCAAACGTCTCTACACGATTGAACAGATAAGTGAGTGATAACGCCCGCTTCGAGAAGGGGGCAACATACACCCTTACTGAATTCACAACAGGCCACCTCTTTTGAAAGGTTCGCCAGTATTTCTCCGCCGCCCTAGCTTCGACCAGGTTGAGATACCACCAACAAGAGAGCCCTGAGTCCCGTTATACCGTCGAGACACGCGAACTCCAGCTGTTCCAACTTCGAAAGTAGCACCAACATCTCCAGAGCTCAGTTTTCCAACGCGTATTCCGCATCGTTGATTGGAACTCTGCATGGTGCACCGCTTCAATCAGACAGAGTCCTTGTGGAACGTCGGACAGATTCCGACTTCAACGCCCAATGGCATACTGTAGAGAACGTGATGTTGAGGATTCTGATAATCCATCTGGGCTTTGATTGAAGTCCGAAGACAATCAAAGTCCGAAGACTGTTGGTGACTCTGGCCTGTATACAGTGCGTCTCTTTCAGGATCCGAAGCATGAAGAGTGAACGATCCAACTCACAGCGTCCCGTTCAACATGTCAGTCGGCGTCGAACCAACTGCTTATTTGGTGGTCTTGATCGCCTTATCGATAGGAAGTGCATTCTGTGAAACCCAGGCTATTGGAATCACCCGTGAAACCTAAAATCCTCGACCTCCGGATGGTTTCCAGTCCATCAGCGGCATTATTTGAAGCCTTGACCGTTACCAGTCCTGAGAACAAAAATTCTTGACTGGAAAAACCCGAGAATCAAAGCCTGGTTGACACTGAATAAAGATACAATCAATAGCTGCGCAAGATTCAAATTCGCTCGCCTGCATGACGAAGATTTCTAGGAACTTGACGTTCCCAAGTACTTCACCTCCGCGGGCAAGGTGGTGAGAGACGATGGAGCCTGCGACCAGATGAGTTCCTATGCCGCTACATGCAGCCTAGCACCGGATATAGATGGAGTTCAAGGTATCAACGTTGATCTTTGGGCAATCGAAATGTCCCAGTCCGATAGCTCTAGAGCCAGCCTTCGTCAAGATCCCAGCCCCGGGAGTTCCCCTACATTGCTCCAGCTCGAATAATGGATCAATAGCGCCTCGAGAGGACTGCACGGTGGCGTGCACAAGCTAGACACTGCATCGATAACAAAGGCTTGTGTGAGTGAAGCCATGTCGATCACAATCACTTACCAGAGGGATTTAAACTCACGACGAAAACAAGATAATGACCACTGACGATGCTCCGGTCAGTTGTACTGTATCGTGCATGTAACTCACGCCGAGCTCAGAGCAAGAGGAGTACAAGAACTTGGCAGCGACTGACGGGATCCTTTGTGATATTCGGAGTCCTTGAATTACAGGGTGCGTTAGAACGTTGACACCACCTAAATTCGAGGTAAAGCGGAGCCGAGGGTAGTAGTTGACTCGTACTCTCATTACACCGGTACCTTGTACTTAAATTCGCAGAAACCGCTTTGTCTGGGTTGAGAATAGTCGAGGTATTGAGAATTTAGACGTACCCACCCTCTGGTGTACACCGGATACTAGTGACGATGAGAGATTCATTCTCTATCGCATTCCGGCTACAACGGCCTCTATGAGTCTCCGAGGAACCATCTTGCAATTTTCTCAATCATTCCACTCTTGCTTGTCCACTGTGGTGTCGAGCGTTGGCGTCGCAATGGTCGTGGTTTAAACTAGAACCCCGTCATCGGAGGGCGCTTATTGAGCCTTTTCGGTCAGGAGTTCGGGCTCCGGCCCGACATTCTCTTTTCTCCGCAACTTCAATGTTCAACGTTCCCAGCTTGGATTCGACGCCGATATGTCAACAACCCAACGTATTGTCTCATCGAAAGCTTGCTTATATGTAAGCAAGACCCGATAGTGGTGCAGCATAAGATTTCGAAAGAGGGTGTTAACTTCCCGGTGAGTCGTATCCTCGCATGCGAAATCACTGCATGGACCACTGATGGTTTTCATTTCTCCAGTCATATCGATAAATAGAAGGACAGCTTTGGGTCGCGGTCGTGGACCTTTGCGGGTCTAGTGTGGCGAAAATCCAAAACCGGTGTTGCTGTAGAGCATCTGCCATCGCCATGTGTTGACCACGATGCAGCCGAGCGACTTATCTATTGACCATCACCTTCTCCCCTCTCGTCTCTCGTTCAATGCAAACCACTTCACCCGCAGGCTCGATGTTGTCCGGATTCTTCTATAGGGCACGAAACCCTCGTATCACCGGCGGGAACTTCAACCAGGTTCAGGGAGATCAGTACAATAACTACAATTGCACGACAATATTCCAAGCGAAGGAGGAGGAACTGACAGAATTCGACGAGGTGAGCTGATAATGTCGTCTGAAATACCAGAATCTGACATTGGACCTAGTATTTCAAGGTAAAAAGAGGTGCACTCCAAATGTTGAACGACATTTGGTGTTCCAAATACCCGCGACGATGGGACGACGGTGATAGAGAGCGGTCGGAAGAGGGAAAACCTCGAGTTGACAGGACAATTTGTACAGCAAGAGTGCTAGAGCAGCCGGGAATGGTGTTCACGGTGGTGCAGTATAGTGGACCGGATGCACGGAGGGTACGGTCGTTAATTTCGAGTCTGATAAACGATCTGATTCCCTTTCTAGGCTTTTGAAGATGATTTCCGAATGCTGTCAAGGATTTTGTGCGCTCTTCCTTCGAGTTTTTGTTACTGTGGATGCTCAAAGCACGCTAGGACTTCGACCACGTCGCAAATTTATGGCTACACCAAGTCGGAAATCCCCTCGCTCATTTTGTATAACGGTAGGTGGTTGGATGCTCCGTGTCGAGTTTCACTGATGTTCCTACTGTAGAACTCATACCAGCTGCGCACTTGCATGTAGGGGAGTTGGGTCGCAAGTATCTCGGTAGTATAGCTGTAAGTAGCCAGTGTGATGTTTGGATTCATTTGAATGAACTGGTTACAGAGGCAATTGGGCTGTGAAACGGGCTTTCTCCCGACGACCAACGAGTTGTGGATGGATTGTGGGAGAGGAGCGTTTTGTCGTGGTCCACCAGGGCCAGCCTGGGCAGGGTGGAGTGGTTTTAGGATTGGAGACATTCCTTTGGAGGCTGATTTTCTTCGAGAAGATGTTTTATTGCGCTTCTTGGCGAGTGTAAAGTCGAAGGAAGTGGATCGCATCGTCGTTCGGCATCTCGCGTCGGGAGGTTTTCGGTCGACGTCCCGGCGTGTTTCTCAGCCAACCGTCTTTTCGACGGTGACAAACACGCCCATCGCTGTCGCAAACAACACCTGGAGGAACGAAAACGAGTCTCTTTCAGATCTGAAATCATTGGAAAACGGGCTGACCAGGTGCGTTTAAAGAATCATTCATAATTCTATCTGACACTCAGTAGATTCACACTCACTGGTCCGCCCCAGTATATCTCGTTGCGGTGGAATTGCAATGCAGACGAGGCCTGGATGTCGCAAGCCTGGAACATTTTTGGAGCTCGTGGGATCAGTTTAGAGGATGATCTGAGTGTCTACGGTGCGTTATCACACTCTACTTCCCTTTCCACCGGCTGATATCTTTTAGAACTTGTCTCCCCTGCTGCCTTCTATTTGCAATCCATCAACATCCCCGGCGCAGAATACTCTGAAGCGCAACGCGAACAACAATTTCAACAACCGATCTACCTCTTCGTTCGCCAACCACCTTCTGACTTGAGTAAATGCAAAACATCATCCCTCCATCACTGGTCTTTCCACGAAGACGGCCGCTCTCCTCTCTCACGTAAAGCCTGTCGCAGCCTCGGCCTTCCCATCAAACTTGTTTTCATCTATCCCGACTCCTGTGGTTTCGCTGCCTCCGACAACGCCCACAGGTATTTACACCAATATCAGCTCAACCGAGGTTTCGACCCCTCCACCGCTGATTTTGCTCGTCATCTCGGATATTATGATATCATTTTCCGGCCTGTAGACGACTCAAATCGCTTTGAAATCCAACAAGGTTCGCTCAATCACTCTTGTCTTCAATTGAAAAGCCTGACCTTTTTTTACTTTGTCGGGCAGAACCTCCCTCTGAAAGTGAATCATCAACGTCAACGCCGACATCCGACATCTCAGATATTGAAGATCTCGGATATTCAGCTTCACCAACCGCGGGATATGCAACGTCGAGAGCCCGACATGGACCCACCAGCTTTTGGTTACCCATTTACCTCCCGTTCCCCTCGGAAGTCACAAGTGAATCGGGCCCTACAATAGAGACCGAGACTCTCGATGGGGACATCGACTAATGTTGACATTGAAGGTAAAGCCATTTTCAATTGCTACAAACCACGGAACTCAAGCATCTGCATCTCCAGGATTCGTCCCGAGCTGGCTCCTTGTATACATATTGTTCCTCTACCACTCGATTTTCCATTAGACCGTCTACTATAACGCGATTATTATGTATGTGCCTGCAATCTTATCATAAAAGGTGAACTTTCTTAGTGATGATTAAGTGAAGAAAGGCACGTAATTCTATCAAGCATATGGACTCCGTTCCGTTCATGTCTTTGAACGAAGCTGGCTGAAGCGCCAGAACCACGCCTGCTCCGTCCTCGTGTCGAACACTGGACGGCGATTCCTCTCGACAACCCGCACATACGAAGCTGTACTTCCCTGACGCTCTTGCTCTGTATCTCTCGAGCTACACGCTTTCACCTAGACCGATTGAACTTCTGGACTGTTCTGGTTAACCTGTAGTATAGTCTTTATTTGATTGTCAAAAAGATCGCAGGCAGCGGGATTGGCAGACAGCTGCGAAGCATTTCTCGATATCTAATCACAACACTAAAGTTCAGAGTTAGGATGATTTTATATGAGCAAATATCGCCCGAACGTCTGAGGATTGCAGGGTGAGTTAAAAGTTACACGAGAGTATCGATACGGTGTACACACCAATACCTCCCCCGATGCAGACTCGTCTGAGTCACACAAAATGCCCCACCATGACCTTGGACCTCGACTGGTGCCTCCCTCGTGCACTTCCCGTCGATCTTCCCCAGCGTCAATATCCACACTCCTCCAACCTCCAAGTCCCTCAGTACATCCATCAAGAAGGTTCGTGGTGCTTTCCAAGAACCGCTTTCCCTCCTCCCGCATCTCTGTAGCCATTGGCGTCAAGCTGATCAACCCGCGAAGCAATCCACCTCCCCATCCTTCTGAGCCGTCCGCACGTTATGATAGACCCCAATAGCTGCCACTCGGACCATCACGCGCACATGTGTAAGGCGGAGAAAGAGGGGGAAAACTTGTCGTTGCGCCATGCCTCCGATGTGGACATGGTGAGAGGACCGTCCTTGGTATCCCAGTCGTATCTTCCAGGCCTTCCCAACGAAAGGGAAGTCAATGGCCTCACAGTGGGTTTCGTTCGCGTCATAACCCTTTCCTTACGCTGGAGGGTTGATGGTTGTAGCTGGAAGTGGAGGGAGATATCCGTCACAAGACAGTGTGTGGTGTATACGTCGATCATGGCGGGTTTGTCGGATGAAATTCATGCCTCTACGGTCGAGGTTTCCTTCGAGTCGGGAAAGCTAAGGTGTCTAATACATTGGAAGACACGAAGTTTGCGTCTGTGCTCTCGACTTAACGGACGTGTGGGCGTGGCATCCCAAGGATCCTAGAATCAGATGAGTTTTGGCTGTTGAACATGGAAACTTTGGGCTCACTCACGGATCTGGACAGATGTCCCAGTCTTAACGCGCGAGACGACACTATCTGTCTCCTCTTCACGTTCTCGCATAAGGGCAGCTCTTGTGAGCGTGAAACCGCTACCAAACGCTCCGATGCGCGGTTGCCCAGACTATGAAATCCGAGGCGTTATTAATCATGGCCAATTCTGCACTGTGTTTCTCGTACAATCGAGGTAGCCGTCGTAGCCGTCTTTGGGGTTGCGAGCGTTGCTGAACACTGCGGTGGTGAGGGCAGGAATTTGGGATTGGGAAGCGTTCAGCTAAGTTTCACTGATAGTGTAGCATTCGGTGCCAAAAGACAGGATAGGGTAAAAGGTAGCATCCATAGCGAAGCTAATATTTGCCGTTCAATGAATGGATCCGGTCGTTCGGGCAGATTGAAAATCCAAGTCATCCTCTCGAGGAAAAGCTCGGGGAAAGAAATCAAGGACGGAGAGTCGAGTGTCGCAGAGAAGACAAGTAGGAACTGAGGCAGAGTGATACGCTGGCTATTTGAAGATGCTCAAAAGAGGATGTACCAGCGTCTTTATAGCGCTTGCCATACGCAGCCAGTCGTACGGTTAGAGAGAGTGTGCGGGCCATTCTCGTGCAGAAAATTGATTAGGGAAAGGGATCGCGGATGAGGAATCTGGGGACAGAGGGTGAAGTGGTCGACCGAGACTTCCTATTCTCACGTATTCTTGAAAGGTATCCACTTTTCTGAGGTCAAGAAGCTGGGAATCGTTAACAATTGCCAAGACAAGTGCAATGCCTGCGTACCCTTTCGAAACTGTGTCCGTTCCCCACTCGATTATACGGTCTATCCCTGCCTGAATCCTCAAACTCTTAGCATTGGCCTTCATCTGTCTTGAAAGTTGGAAACCGAGGTATTTGGGGAGTCGCGATTTGAAAAGGATGTCCCAGAGCTTGTGAGAGTTGAGTTGAACGTTGAACGTTGAAAACTTCAGGCCGGCTGCCGGGGAAATTTCCCGTTTTGACTCATTGGCGCCGGGACGAGGTGTTGCTCATCACCATGATGTCCCCCTGCTTCTCTCTCTTTTCTCTCGTATCATCTCGTCGGAAACGCGATAATAAGCTTCAAAAGCAAGAGAGTTAGCTTCCCTTCGAGCGACTGGGCCGATAGGTGAGTTTTAGTTTGATGTCTGTCGACCATCAACTGATTTCCTCCCAGCGTACCGTTGGTTCCGGTTGGCTTAAACCCGGTGTTAGGCAGCGACGGGTGGGACTACAGCCTAACGCGTCAGAGAAAAGAAGGTGGCTGGCGTCATGCTTCCTAGACGGCTAAATCACTAGCATGGGTGGGCAGGGCATCGGGGTCCATCCAGATGGTTGCGAGATCCTCAGCTGAATTGCAAGAGTATTCGGCTTCGCTAGTCTTGTGGTTGCCCTGCACCATTGTGATCACAACGCTTTGGTTCATCGCCAGCGCAGCACTCGTCTGTCTGTCTGCTACTTTTGACCCTCAGCCGTGGTCTCTTCTCTGAGTGACCAGGCCGTCTCGATTACCACTATCAGTTCTTCTTTGTTGCTCTCATGATCATAGCTCTGCATTTGCACCCAGGACGCACCATCAGGTCTCCGATTCCTCTGATTCCTTCAATTCCCCCCTCCCCCTCGTCACAGCTTCGACAAAGGTCATCTGCGTCGCGCGATAGCACGATGCTTTCCCCTCCCATCAACACCACTCTCTTCTGACGGTACCCCACCATCCCGATTGTCCTTCTCGAGCCAGACGTACAGAGCCCCTTTTCGGCCCCCAACGTCTCATGCTTACGGTCGGCCATTCTCTCCGCGAAATAGCCGTGGAGACCACTTTCATCGCTATTGAGCGAGATGCACGCCGACTGCTTCGTTATGTCGTGCTCGACATCCCTGAACAGAAGCGGACAGCCTGTCATTATCAAGATTATGCGAGAGCTAGATGGAGGCGGGCTCATGCTGGGTATGAGATGCTGATTGCAAGCTACCGTTGGTTAGGCTGGGAGGTTGGGATTGATGGCGATATGATAGAGTCGCTCTTCAGGTGCGAAGCTACCTTTCCTTTTCGTACTCAAAGCTGTTGCTTACTGTCATGTCTTCTCTACTAGATCGCTTGTGTTGGAACGACAGATATGGTCCTCTCCCTCGTACTGTTACTCTACCGAGAGTATTATTGATGAACGTCTGCATTTTAATCTTGGAAACTTGGTGTTAGTACAAGGAGATTGACCTATCTGCAATCGTGAATTCCGATACCAACATCGTGAAGGATCATCTAATCCTTGTCTATCTGTTTACCGCTGTGTCATGCGCCAATAGCTATGTCCACAATCAGTGGCCGCTTACATCGATATTGCTCTCGTCCGACGTCAAGTACTAGGTCGTGTTTGGTATAGAACGCAAGCAATCGCTGATGGGGCTGGACTGGCCCGATGGTGTTGGATTGATGGTACAGAGTCGGCCGTAGAGCTCTTAATTTCGTGGCAAGATCACATAAAGTGCTAGCTACTTGCATGAGGAAACCGCAGGCGCAAGTTGCACGCAGGGCTGATCCAGGGGGGTCAACATTCAAACGTATACTACTACTGAGGGGACATGGGCGGTGGATGAGTTCGTTGCGAGCTTGGGTGACTTTAGTCCAAATCTTTCCCAATTCGGTCCCTGCTGTCATCCCTAAGTCATATGATCTCTAGTCGCGTCGCGTCACGTCGGACTTGATTCGATGAGCGTTGGAATTCTAGTTCCAACTGAATGACAGTGAGTACGTGGGACCAGGAGAGTATAAAAACGAAATTGGGTTGGTCTACCAACACAATGATCAACAGTCGACACGGTTAGGGCGAGCTTTCTGTGACCTGACGAAAAGGACATACTTTGTAAGTATCGCCGACCTGCAGGGGCGTAGCACTGGTTGTGTCTTTGCTGGGTACCATCACACTTTTGGTGATCAGATTACATATAGTACAGGGCTCTCCCGCTTGAACAAGTGGCGCGAAGAATCTACTATTCATTCCGCCACGATATCTCAATCACTCCTCCGACCATCTATTCAAAGAGAAACAAAGCCGTCGTTGTCCATGCGACATGAAAGCACGTACAGATCACCGCCAATGGCTCGGAGCCACAGGTTAGTCTCGTTCCTAGTGAACGGTGGGATAGGTTGAGCTGGAACCGATGATAGGTGAGTTAAATCAGTGGGCACCCGCAGGATTCTGAACGCCTACCTGTGAAAACGGAATTACCAGTTCCGTCACTGGATCCGAGATCGATATGTAGTTCGGGCGAACTACCCAAGAACCTTGCGTCAGATCAAATTGTTGATGCTGCCCAACCCCGGTGTTGCCCTGGGAAGCAAAAGATATCGTGTCGAAATGAAAAACCAGAAAGATCCTCCATATGATACAGCGGTAGCTCGACATAATTCGGGTATCCCGCTACACCTCCAGCTGACAGCGACGCATCTGGGACTGTGTTGAGCCACCAGTCGTTACTGTAAGAGGGATACTGCGGTGTTGCGTCGACATCGGCGGAGCATTGCTGTTCGTGCTCCTGCTGGAGACCTGGCACTCATCGTTATCATTGCCGTCCGGTCTCGAACGTTTCTTCGTTGTGCAAGCATTTGCACTCGGAATGCTCGGTGATGGTGAGGATCTCTGTGACGATGTCGACGAGGCCACCTGCTTTCTGCCATCTACGAAACCATGAGCACTGATTTGGGAACGAGAGAGGAATGGTCTCGTGCATACCGTGATTCAAATCATTTCAAAATTGCATTGGACGCCGACCGAGAGTTCCGCACAAGTGGTAGCCCGAACAGTAAGGCACGCATACTCGCCATTCCTCACCGTAGCAGAACTATACAGAGACATCTGACGTTCAAGGCAAGAGTAAGCAAGCACGTCAAAGTGAAGAAGGGATCACCGAAACCGACCTGACCGGTAGTTCAATCTACAGTCCCTTTCATATATTCAACAGCCTCTTGTCGCGTTTGAGCACACCGCCAAGGATGAATACGACAAGTTTGGGAATTTGTTGCTTTGCCCGGGTACAGATATGGAAGGTCAATGGTTCTGAATCTAGATCCCGTAGTATACCGAGTGAATGGTCGCAAATTGGTTGAAAAACACGGAGCCGGGCTGGTCAGGCTTCTATCGAACTATGTGTGAGAAATGAGATAGAGCCCAACAGTGCATCGACGGGAGGGTACTGACGATGTTCGGGAAGCTGATCGATCCAAAGGTTGCGTAACGAAACTAACTCGGTGAGGACTTTTTCGTCCTCTGGAATGCCCCATACATGGCCTTCCAAGCTACGTTTATTTATCCCAAGCTGAGTAGATCAAACGATCAAAGAAAAAGAGGGGGTCGAGACAGGCGTTCACATACGTATGACTACTGAGCGCTGAGCAATGTCTAGAACCCGTAATATCTTGAGGGAGTGTACCCAGAATGCGATCGTGGAAGGCTGGTCGGGAGGTGGTTTAAGAAATTTGTCTGGATCGGGGTCTTCCCAATATTCGTCGTCAACCTCGAGAGTTCTTGGCTGTAACTGTGTGTAAGGGAAGGCTGCTCAGGTATCAATACCATCTGCGTCGGGCATTGTCACTCACTCGATTGGCATAGCACATCTCGGTCGTCCACAGAAAGCACTCGAGTATGTGTCGACGACTATGATGACCCAAAATGCACGTTTCCAAAGCTGTGCCTCCGCCAGGGGCTCATAGATTCTGGCATTGTGTTGTTGAATATAGACGGTTGGGAGGTGACGAAGGTCGTGTTTGACTCTAGCACTCCAGCGTTGTTGTCCTCGACTGAGTCGCCATCCTTTATCACTGTCTCATCGTATTCGGTCCTGGATACCTACGTCGTTTCTGGTCTTCGTGAGTCACGAAAAGTGTCAACAGAATAGTATGCTACGCACCTGTATCCGTGATGACACCGTCTTCGGGGTTTCGATCATAACCCGCCATGCTGCGCAAAGTTCTGGCCGACCCGCGACATCGAAATTCAGCTTTGGAAAGACGCGTCAGGTTGAACAATAGGTACTCACTGGGCTTTTATTCTTGGCTTGGGATGACGGTGGTACGGAACAAAGAAACGAAGGACGCACTCCAAAGAATGGGACTGCTTGATTATGAGTTTGATTCGGGAGATTATTCATTGCGCATAGGCCTTTTCTCCGAGTGCCCTGACGATACTTTGGACATGATGGAGTTGTGCGGCTGCCCTATGAGTTATAGACTGAAATCTCCCATTCCAAACTGGGTGACCTTGTCGAGGTTTTCTAAGGATTCTGACCGACACAATTCAAGAACTTCAACTCTGGAGGTTCGGAGGGAACAGGTCAGAAACCTTACCTTATAGTATCTTTTGACCAGGGTCATCGCTGACAGCAACTTTGTCACGCATTCCGAGAGGCCCATGTGGCGGTTTAGGAGGTAGTGAGCGTGGGCTCGGGTTAACAAAAGGGTTTGATGTGCCGAGTAGACTCTTGTGGGTCCAAGAGGTTTCGAAACTTCCCCCCCGGGCCGACGTTCTCTCTTTCCACAACATCGATGCACTACATCCCTTGAAGCTGTTCGTCGATCATGCAGCGTACATTTCATCGAAAAACTCGGCACATGCAACTGGAATGCATTATGACAGGAGTTGGTGGCGAAAGAAGGGAGGAAGCACTCTGGTGAGTCGTATTCTTGGACATCATCATGGACTGCTGACTCCTGAGCGCTGATTGATGGTGGGATTCATTTGCCATATCGATAGCTTGAAGGTCAGCTTGAGGTCACGGTCGTGGAATTTCTGGGAGTTTGATGCGGCGAAAAATCCAAAACGAGCGTTGCTGTAGACTCGAAGCATCTGCCATCGTCATGTGTGCATCTGGGCGGCTTGTCTCTTGACCACCACCTTCTCCCCTCTCGTCTCTCGTTCGATGCAAACCACTTCACCCGCAGGCTCCATGTTATCCGGATTCTTCTACAAGGCGCGGAACCCTCGTATCACCGGCGGGAACTTCAACCACGTTCAGGGAGATCAGTACAATAACTACAATTGCACAACAATATTCCAAGCGAAGGAGGAGGAACTGACAGAATTTGATGAGGTGAGCTGATAACGTCGTCTGAAATATCAGAATCTGACATTGGACCTAGTATTTCAAGGTAAAAAGAGGTGCACTTCAAATGTTGAACGACATTGGGTGTTCCAAATACCCGCGACGATGGGACGATGGGCATAGGATAGGATTGGAAGAGGGGGAACCTCGAGTTGACAGGACAATTTGTACAGCAAAGGTGTTGGACCAGGCGGGAATGGTGTTCACGGTGGTGCAGTACAGTGGACCGGATGCACGGAGGGTACGCTCGTTCATTTTCGAGTCTGATAAACGATCTGATTCCCTTTCTAGGCTTTCGAAGATGATTTCCGAATGCTGTCAAAGATTTTGTGCGCTCTTCCTTCGAGTTTTTATTACTGTGGATGCTCAAAGCACGCTAGGAACTCGACCGCGTCGCAAATTTATGGGTACAGCAAGTCGGAAATCCCCTCGCTCATATTATATAACGGTAGGTGGTTGGATGCTCTGTGTCGAGTTTCACTGATGTTCCTACTGTAGAACTCATACCAGCTGGGCACTTGCGTGTAGGGTGGTTGGGTCGCAATTATCTCGGTAGTATAGCTGTAAGTAGCCAGTGTGATGTTTGGATTCATTTGAATGAACTGGTTACAGAGGCAATTGGGCTGTAAAACGGGCATTCGAGCCCCGACGACCAACGAGTTGTGGATGGATTGTGGGAGAGGAGTGTTTTGTCGTGGTCCACCAGGGCCAGCCTCCTTGTATTTGTGGGGTGATTTTAAGATTGGAGACATGCCTTTGGAGGCTGATTTTCTTCGAGGAGATGTTTTATTGCGCTTCTTGGCGAGTCTAAAGTCGAAGGAGGTGGATCACAACGTCGTTTGGCGTCTCGTGTCGGGAGGTTTTCGGCCGACGTCCCGGCGAGTTTCTCAGCCAACCGTCATTTCGACGTTGACAAACACGCCCATCGCTGTCGCAAACAACACCTGGAGGAACGACAACGAGTCTCTTTCAGATCGGAAATTATTGGAAAACGGGCTGACCAGGTGCGTTTAAAGAATCATTCACAATTCTATCTGACACTCAGTAGATTCACACTCACTCGTCCGCCCCAGTATATTTGGTTGGAGTGGAATCGCGATGCCGACAAGGCCTGGATGTTGCAAGCCTGGAACATTTTTGGAGCTCGTGGGATCAGTTTAGAGGATGATCTGAGTGTCTATGGTGCATTATCACACTCTGTTTCATTCTTGCCCGCTGACGTCTTCCAGAACTTATCTACCCTTCCGCCTGGTTGCAATCAACCTACCAAGAGTGTTCTGAAGCCCAACGCAAACAACAATCCCTGCAACCAATATACCTCTTCGTTCATCAACCACCTTCTGACTTGAGCACCTGCGAAACATCGTCCCTTCACTATTGGTCTTTTCACGAAGATGACCATTCTCCTCTCTCGGATGAGGCCTGTCACAGCCTTGGGCTTCCCATTGAGTTCGATTTCAAACATTATGGCTCCTTTCCATGGTCTCCCTCCTCCGACGACTACAGGTGTTTACACCAATATCAGCTCAACCGAGGTTTTGACCCCTCCACTACCGATTTTGCTCGTCATCTCGGATATTATGATATCATTTTCTGGCCTGTAGACGACTCAAATCGCTTTGAAATCCAACAAGGTTCGCTCAATCACTCTTGTCTTCAATTGAAAGCCTGACCTTCTATCATCCTGTTGTTAGAATCTCCGCCTGAAAATCAAGCCTCAACCCCAACATCTTATATGTCAGGGATTGAAGAACGCGGTCCAGCTCTTCCAACTTCAGTCTCTTTGGTGTCTGAAATCCAAGAGGAGCGCACCAGCTATGACATGCCCTTCTTCCGCGAGTCATTCTCAACAATTTCCACCGAATCAGTCACTATGGCCGAGAATTTTGACATGGACGTAGACTGACGTGAAGTAAAACCATTTGTGACATACTCTGCTTAGTAGCTGTCTATCGATTTTCTCTCTCTATTCAGGTCATGCGCTGAGACTCCCGGTGCTTTGTAATAGTTTATGTATTCCTAGTCGTTTGTATACGCATAGAACCAAGTCGAACGCTGATGTGTCTCGTATCACCGTATCCAGTCTGTTTGGGATCCACATGAAGTCAAGTTATCGTCGCCTCGTCGCCTCACCAAAAATGCTCGAGCGGTCAGGACTATGCCTCTGGAGCAAGGTTGAGCAGCTATATACCATTGGGGGAATCTGTTCTCATTGATCAGATTTTTCAAAATAAGGTATCGACGTTACTGTAAGCGAATGGTTGCATAGACAGGTACATATTCTGAGTATGAACAAATGGAAGGGGGTACTTCGGTCGTGTCTAGAACCGCGGAACGAGAAACCAGGGTTCATGAAGTCTCTCTTCGCGAAATAGTGCAACTCCTTAAGAGTATGCCTATTGCTCGCCACCCGAGACGGTCCTTTTCCGAGTCCTTGTCAGACTCCCTGGTCTAGTCTCCTTCGTCGGGTTGATCATGCAGGGAATAGACCGTGCCTTCCTTGGGCAAAGTCTCGCCGACAAAATATTCTCGGATGGCTCTAGCAGTACGAACCAAGGGTGCGTAAGTCAATTGAGCGGTGCTGTAACAGGAGGGGAATTGTCACTTATGGGTATGTGACGAAGAAAGCACGGTCGACTTACCCCTGAGGAATCTTGCGTTCGAACAGAACAACCGGAGGCTGGTACCTATTGCTGTTCATACAGACCCGTGTCGATGAGCACGGTCAACCAAGTTAGCCTTCAAACAGAGCACTCCGACTGTCGAAGAGGTGGCGAGAATGAAGAACGTGAAGGTGTTGTGACGGATCATGTTGTCGAACGAATCATGGTGGGGTCTGGAATATGCAAACTTGAATGATTGCGGCTATGTGCATCCGAGCCCGAGAGTGTAGATGTCTCGCTGAGTCGCAGATGTTGGCGCGAGACACGTCGCACGCTACAGGGATGCCTTCAAGGTATGTAGAGGCAGAATTGGGGGAGTAGATATCCAGTGAAGCTGGGATCCAAGGTTCATCACGTCTGAGGGCCGTCGAGCATCGAAAACATGAGAAATACCGGATTTGTTCTCATTGAGGGCATTGATAATGCGTTGGAGGAGTAGCTGCGGGAGCCGATTGAAGTGCTGAATGCTTCTGTTAGCCACTATCCAAGACCTTCAACCTCACTCCTCTTTGTTCCGAGCCTGTCCACGCCCACCACCTCATTTCATCCTCTGTTTCTGCTCCTCCCTTCTCCCACTGTGCGCATTCTGAAGCGTGGTTCGAAGTAGAGAACGTATGAGCAGAGATGTAGCTGGATATTCCACCGACATGAGGGTGCGAAGGACGAGACAGGGAGGAGAACGAGACAACGATGGATCCGCAGATTTCAAGATGCGATGATGGCGTTGGGCAAGGGAGGGTCCGATCTCGAATCTAATCCCAACTTCTGGAGGTACTAGTCAACGTTCGGTCCATCGTTTGAGGAAAAGCCGATGAGAGATCCACATACCTACATCATGGCACCATAATCCTCGTCAGACCTTGTCGAGGCTTCCCAAGTATTCTGACCAAAATGCGGCTCTCCGGTTGTCAAAGAGGCAAGGGCAGGGAACGCGAAGCTGTTGCGATAGATCTTGTTGCTGAGCAAACCATAGCGGCATGCAAGATATGGGAACTCGAATTATCGTGGTATGGCTAGAAGCATTCAAGCGCGGGGGTGTGGATATTTCGCTGAGTCGGTCGGATACGAACGGGCATCGGCGTCAAACACGCTGTAACGCCGCCTCCGAGGGTATGCTGGATGAGGGTCGGTGGAGTAGCCAGTGCTGTGTGTCGAAGATTCGTGTTGAGGGCCGTCGAGCATTGGACGCTGAGGAATACCCGAATCTGCTCCTGTGAGGGGTGTTGACAATGCAAAGGGACAGCCAGCTGGCAGCCGGTTGGAGTATCGATTGCTTTGTTGAGCCACTATCCAGCACCTTCAACCTCGATCTTCTGTGTTTCGAGCCTGTCCACGCCTACCACCCTATCTCATCCTCTGTTTCTGCTCCTAGACTCTCTGATTGAGCATACTCTGAGGCGTGGTTCGAGGTGAAATTCGGGGAATGTATGAACAAACGTAGAGCTGAATACCGTATCGATGTGAGGGTGCAATGTACGAGGCAGAGAGGAAAATGAAATGAGAGGGGACGATGATATGGGTGTCGAGGCGCATTGGTTTTGTGGCAGGAGTCTGTTCACGTCTCCGATTCTAGTTACTGGAGGTGCTGGTCTACGTTGGGGCAATCATGGATCTGTTGTCAGGACTCTTCTGGACAATGGTTAGAAAAGAAGTCACGGAGGACGATAAAGAGTACTCACATCTTTTTTCCTGTCGTATCCGTCATTTTCGTTTGCTTTCAATACCAGGATATCGTGTTCGTGGCTTGAGCCTATCCCCGAGAGTGCTGAGGTTGAAAGCATGGCGAGTATCTGGTTATCACGGGTCTTGATCGCAAATGGCGAGCCAGAAGACGTGGGCTCTCTGGGGCGATGAAGTTGTGAGCATACTGGCGAGATAGACAGGAAAGAAACGCGTCGCATACCTCGAAACACGAGTAAATTTTTACCAGGGCATTGGGCAATGCTCTCGACGATTTTGACCGCGTGAGTGGTTGCTTTTCGGCCGATGGCACCGTTTGCACCTCCTCCACGTTCCAACATGACCCATTTGTCTAGGTTAAATCTCCCTCTCCGTCCTATTTGGTGTCTTCGACGTTGCAGATTACGCGCATGAGCTCGACATGTAGGCCCTCGCTGGAACTGAAGTACTGATAAGCGACTTCGAGTGGGTGACAACTCGCAATAAAGTTGGGGTCGAGTCTGGGTAGGTGGAAGGGGATATGTGCAGTCCGTGGTAGAGGGTTCATTGACAAAAAGTTATTTGCCAGCCATTTCCTGAATGACGATTCCTCATGAGCATCCGACTATCCAATATGTTGTACACTCAGCACCTACCATGCAGAAACTGTGTTCGTTGAATGCGCCCATGAGCTTCGTCGTGGAGAGAAGAGAAAGAGATGGCTCAGTAAGCGCCCGTCGTCAAACCTCTTACTCATACCGTCATCATCGTCCTGGCCATCCACAACATCTCCGACCACGCTCTTTCAATTGTTCGACGTCTCAAATCCGCCTAAAGACCCTCTGCAAGATTGCTCTGTCTAGCCCCACCTCTGCCTTGAAATCGACCCTTTCATTTCAATCCTGACACAAGCCCTCGGAACCCTTCCCGTTTTCCGACTGGATGTTCCACTACGGGGGCTTGGATGGAAACATCAGCTCACAGACATCTACCTACCCTCTCTCCGAAACCTCTGCGGCAAACATAATCCCAACAACACCGTGTCATTATTGTCCCTCGTTATACCTCGCCATGCCCTCGCCCGCCTCCTTTGAGATACTCTCAACGAAGATAGCCTGGGGGGTGACAACTGCCTTTGGCTGACCATGGATCACGATTCACTCTGACATCTCCAGTTTCAATGATTCTCGACTGAGGATCTTGTCACCGAGGACGATAATCATCGGCCTTGCAGGATCAGTTCTGGAACTCACGGCTATGGTGACTGCGAGCGTATGCGATTGTGGACATTGGGTCAGGGTAAGAGCCGAGATCTAGGGCGAGAGGGATAGGCAAGGATACAAATCAGACATCGACCTTATCACCGAATTGCTGAGGACCGCGTGCTCTTTATTGACTGCATTCCTTCGGTTTCGCTTCTCCACCTCCCTATGCATTTCGCATTGTGCATCTTGCGTCGGCTCCCCTCATCCTTTACCTCGTGGCTCGGACCAATCTGATATTTCTTCCTTTCGTACCTCGTCGCGATTCCTCCCTCCGTACACCCAGAGAGGTCGAACGGACGAAGTGTTTGCCTCACGTTGAGCCCGTCGTCTCGCTTGAGTAGGATACATCAAAGGACCAGTACCATTTGGGCCAGCACTCTTAGCTCCTTACGGACTCCACGCTCTCGATTATTCTAAACAGCTGCATAAGTAGCACTGCGTTCGAGATTTCATACACTACATTATTAAGGGTATTCAAGTAGATGAATATTTCTGTGTATCTCGAACTCGAGCAAGAAGATTTCAAGTGTCCACCCACGTATCCACAACGCGCACCATCCGATCAACCAAATCAAGACTGGAGAAAAACGTCGAACTAAGCACACTCGAATCCAATAGCAATGGACTATCAAATCAGCACTCACTATTACAAGGCTACGTTTGCGCGCAGCTGGGACACAGGACTGGAAAAGCTACAGATCATCAATCACCCATCCCTGTGCATGAAGGGCAGATCTTATATTTTCTAGTCCGCCGTGCCCTTGTATTTCTTCCAATCCCACCTCCGGTACAAGAAAACAGACGTCTGGGACCCCAAGTCTGAGCTCCACCGGTTCTAGAATTGGACGTGAATCACCTCGAGTTTTCGTTAGTCTACGGCGAATAGGAATAATCAACCATGTATCCAAGGTGCACAACCGCGAAACTCACACGAGACTGCCTCGGTGGCATCCCCCATTTGACAGTACACGTCCACCAGGCATTCCAGCTCCATCTCCTCCGAATGAAACTGTTCCCCCACCTCTTCCACCTTTCTAATCCGCTACAGACAAGGATCAACGTAGCTTTCCGGCAGCAACTCGTGATTCATGAGCCACAAACCAGTCGTTGCCCGATAAGTTCGCGTAGAGGGTTTCCCGCAGCACCGATCGAAGTTGGTCCGTCTCCTGGGGGTTTCAACTAACCCGATATTGACACAGGAATCCGCAAGGTGCTGGGTCGCCTCAACTCTCAGCAGTCAAGGTTTCGTCCCATTCTTGACAAATCATGCAAAGCTCGGACCCATCCCGAAGGTCTGTCAACTGAGAAATCGATGAACGTTCGAGCAAAAACTGCGCGACGAAGTTCAGTCAGTGTCACAAAACAAGAACGTCGACTAAGACGGGATAATGCACCTGCGATCGACCCGGGAAGCGTCCTCGAGTACACCGGTGGATGAATTTCGATCTGAGAACGAATCAATCAATCGATTCCGTTGAGCACCAAGAATTTTCGAAATCTCACATCTCTCAATGCTAGATTTTCAAGCACTGGCATATCCGTTAGAATTAACATGCCGATTCCATCAGGTGGGCCCGAGTCCGTGGATTCTATTGCGCGGTTGGGGGAGGGATTGATTGATACGTTGAGGTCTTTCTTGTTTCACGGGGGGTGTGGCGATGTGTAACATCGATTTATTTGGCGTTGTGTCGATGGATGCGGACGGCTGGGAGGCATAGATAATGGTGTTGGACTCTGGTCCTCCAGCACCGCCGAAGCTGGTCGAGATCGTTCTGGAGTCACAATCTTCCATCGCTGTCTTGGATCTTCTGTTTCGTAGGAGGGGTGACAATTCGCAACCTGAACCAAATCGGCATAGATTCTGGCGTTGTGTTGATGGATGTAGACGGTTGGGAGGTGACAACGATTGTGTTCAATTCCACTGGCGTTGTTGTCCTCGAGTCGCAATCCTTCATCACCGTCCCTACGTATCCAGACTTGGAAACTTACAGCTTCCTGGTTCCCGTTAGTCAAAAAAAAGTCAAAAAAAAGTCAACATAATAGTACGTTACGCACCTACATCCTTGACGACACTGTCTTGCAGGCTTTCCGTATAACCCCCCATGTTGCGCGTTCTGGCCGACCTGTAACATCGAAATTCAGGTTTGGAAAACTGAAAGGCGCGTCAAGTTGAACGATGGATACTCACTGCGCTTCTGTTTTGGATTCGGATGATGGTGGTATGGAACAAAGAAACGAAGGACCCACCCCAAAGAATGCGACCGGTTGACTATGAGTCTCTATGAGTTTGATTCGGGAGATCAATCGATCATTACGCATAGGCCGTTTCTCCGAGTGCCCTGACGATACTTTGGATATGATGGAGTTGTGCGGCTGCCCTATGAGTTACAGACTGAAATCTCCCATTCCAAACTAGGTGACCTTGTCGAGGTTTTCTAAGGATTCTGACCGACACAATTCAAGAACTTCAACTCTGGAGGTTCGGAGGGAACAGGTCAGAAACCTTACCTTATAGTGTCTTTTGACCAGGGTTATCGCTGACAGTAATTTCGTCTCGCATTCCGACAGGCCTATGTGGTGGTTTAGGAGGAAGTGAGCGTGGGCTCGGGTTACCAAAAGGGTTTGATGTGCCGAGTAGACTCTTGTGGGTCCAAGAGGTTTCGGAACTTCCCCCCCAGGCCGACGTTCTCTCTTTCCACAACATCAATGCTCTACATCCCTTGAAGCTGTTCGTCGATCATGCAGCGTAGATCTCAGCAAAAACTCGGTACATGCAACTAATGTCAATCTGCAATGCATCATGATAGGAGTTGGAGGCAAAAGAAGGGCGTAATCACTCTGGTGAGTCGTATTCTTGGATGGACCGCTGAGCGCTGATTAATGATTGATGTCCGGTCTACAGGGACCTCATTTTGCCATATTGATAACTTGAAGGACAGCTTGAGGTCACGGTCGTGGAATTTCTGGGGGCCTGATGCGGCGAAAAATCCAAAACGAGCGTTGCTGTAGACTCGAAGCATCTGCCATCGTCATGTGTGCATTTGGGCGGCTTGTCTCTTGACCACCACCTTCTCCCCTCTCGTCTCTCGTTCGATCCAAACCACTTCACCCGCAGGCTCGATGTTGTCCGGATTCTTCTACAAGGCGCGGAACACTCATATCGACGGCGGGAACTTCAACCACGTTCAGGGAGATCAGTACAATAACTACAATTGCACGACAATATTCCAAGCGAAGGAGGAGGAACTGACAGAATTTGATGAGGTGAGCTGATAACGTCGTCTGAAATACCAGAATCTGACATTGGACCTAGTATTTCAAGGTAAAAAGAGGTGCACTCCAAATGTTTAACGACATTGGGTGTTCCAAATACCCGCGACGATGGGACGACGGTGATAGAGAGCGGGGGGAAGAGGGGGAACCTCGAGTTGACAGGACATTTTGTACAGCAAGAGTGCTAGAGCAGCCTGGAATGGTGTTCACGGTGGTGCAGTATAGCGGACCGGATGCACGGAGGGTACGGTCGTTAATTTTCGAGTCTGATAAACGATCTGATTCCCTTTCTAGGCTTTCGAAGATGATTTTCGAATGCTGTCAAAGATTTTGTGCGCTCTTCCTTCGAGTTTTTGTTACTGTGGATGCTCAAAGCACGCAAGGACCTCGACCATGTCGCAAATTTATGGTTACACCAAGTCGTCCATCCCCTCACTCATATTATATAACGGTAGGTGGTTGGATGCTCTGTGTCGAGTTTCACTGATCTTCCTACTGTAGAAATGATACCAGCTGGGCACTTGCGTGTAGGGGAGTTGGGTCACATTTATCTCGGTAGTATAGCTGTAAGTAGCCAACGTATTATTTGGATTCATTTGAATGAACTGGTTACAGAGGCAATTGGGCTGTGTATCGGGCCTGTGGCACAATACCGACGAGTTGTGGTTGGATTGTGGGAGAGGAGTGTTTTGTCGTGGTCCACCAGGGCCAGGCTGGTCAGGGTTGGGTGGTTTTAGGATTAGAGACATCCCTTTGGGGGCTGATTTTCTTCAAGAGGATGTTTTATTGCGCTTCTTGGCGAGTCTAAAGTCGAAGGAAGTGGATCACGACGTCATTTGGCAACTCAATTCG
>JANHQD010000073.1:0-19427 GCA_024721195.1 Marasmius sp. AFHP31
GTACTCACTCCATCTGATAGCACTCAAAATACTCTACGACGCAGGATGGGTTCATCGGGACCTCTTGGTTGGGAATCTCCTTCGTTGCTATCGTTCGCACGGCGGTGTCGGAGAAGGAACCTACGTCTGCAAGATTGCCGACCTGGAATACGCGCGGCCTTTCAGAACAAATTCACCAGACTTTTCCTATGGTCGTAAAACGGTGAGCACGTTCCCTTGAGCTCCTCGTTCCTCATCATCTCGAATATGCCTGCCGAGATGGCTCAAACCATAATACCGGTAGAGTACAAACGGGGGATTAAGAACCATTCCCGACTTTGCTTGTTGGATCGAAGAAGGTCTCACCGTCTTCCTCTCCCCTATGCAGTTCAGGAGACATCACCCTTGACCGCCTTCCCATTACAATCCTTTGGCTGTGAAGATGGAGGAGATGTTGAGAGCTTTGAGGGATTTCTACTATCAAGTTGAGAGCCCTATCGACAAAATACTCGAGCACGACACCTATAGCGGGATCCATGAGGAACTCAAAAAGCTCTTCTTGTCTGCTAGGGACTTCGCGTTGACGAATGTGACCTATCTGGACAAACTGCAAGACAGAGCAGGGGCAAAGCCTCGACAACGGCAGCGGGGGTTCGTGGTACAAGGAAATCGGGAACGAAAAGGCCGTTGATAGCTGAAGTTCATCATCCTCCCAAAAAAAATCCAAAGGGTCAACTATCGGTGCTGCCACTGAGTTTGTTGTTGCCTCATCATGAAGTTCCCTTGGTTGATTCCGACAGTTTTGTTTCCGAGCGATCGGACGTCATGAAGGGGTTCATTGGGCAGGCAGTCGTCCGGCATACTTCAACGTCTTTCGACCCCACGGCGGGCACTTTGTTTTGTGGGAGTTTTTTTTTGTAGACGCGTTTTCATTTATTCCTCGTTCCGCGCCTTCAAAGCACCCTGGTTTGGAAGGAGCCAGGGCCCAGCGGGGCTCTCTTCTTCATACCATTGGGAAAGATGCAGTACCCCCGCAAGAGATCCTCAAAATTCGAGTCCTGTACCGTGTGAGCGTCGGGCCCGCCTCTCCAAATCGGGTCTGGTATATGTAAATAAAGGCGCGGAACGACAAATGAAAAACACAGTTGTTTTGAGCGCTGGAATCGTCCTTCGTGTAGTTTTCATCGATGGAATTGAATGGGAATTGAATGGTGATGGTGACTCGGGAAGGAGCCTAGTCACTAGTAGTTCATGATTGTCACTAGTGCGCTATCCATCCATCTCTACATCTATATAATCCGACTCCAATCTGAATTGTAAAACCATACGGAACGGGAAATGATAGGAATCGGAACTCACGCCAGACTACAGCCAGTAATCTGGAATGGTGGAGTTGTAGGGATGTCGGGATCATGTACATGTATAGCGTCTAATTTATCTCCGTTGGGACGCGTCGAATTGCGGGGGGAAGACCATAACTATGTCCTACCTTACTTTGTCTTTTAGTCACTTCCGTCGTCATGGCAGACACGTCCACGGTCTGATCACCTCCGTGCTCAACCCCTCTGTTCCCTTCGACGCAGTGCGACAGAGCCCAAGGAAAATGGATCATACACGTTGTCGGGCAACACGATGCAATATGAGAGTCAGGATCCGAATGAAGATAGGCACATATAGAGTTCACTTTACCTTTGCCTAGCCCCCTGGCTAGAAATAAACGGTTCGTCTTGAACTTCGAATACTAGGACAGATGTGGATGCGGGTGCGGATATGGAGTTGAAGGCGAGGATACGATCCTCGAGGGTAAGTCTATGCTACTGGTACATAACTCCTGGTGGCAGCTCACTAGCACTGATGACCGCCGTTCCGGACACCAAAAGCTTTCCTGTTCAGTTCGTTGTCATCTTGCTTCTCAAAGAGGAGAGATACCCAGTGAACGCGTATGTATACTTTGAGGGTCAAACAGGCCCTCTACAGACTACGAGCATCAAATTGATGGCACGGAGAATTCGAGACTTTTATATCGCACTTCGCACTAAAGCCCTGCTTTTTTTAACCACCAATCAGCTCTGTGTGTGGGGAGGACCATGTTCTCGACAACGACAGGAAGGAAAGGAGGACGCGCAGGACGGACGACTTGTTCTGAGTTCACACGTCGACTACTGGCTCTTCATTAATCTTGACACACAGGAGCAGGGAGAGGACGGACCATCGAAAAAAGCTCGCGTCAGGATGGAGGGAGGACATAAACAAGTTCTTCTCATGGCGGATCCCAGTGCACGAATACTCATTATACGGGGTTGGGGGACGGCAAGGACCAGCCGGACAGGTTCCAGTTACCATTCTATGGGGTCTCGTAGAACATTGTCACACTGTCGGTGTCCGACTCGACGACAGCAAATCCTCATTGATTGCTTGTTGGGTTGGATCGGATTGGATGGGTAACCCCAATTTGTTGTCGTTGGGCCCTCCTAGGCTTTCGAACTCACACCATCTGGTCTGGTAGCACTCTACGACGCGGGGGATGGGGTTCACTGGTTTCGTTCAGAGAGACGGTCAGTTGAGTTTGTAGACGATGGGTAGTATTTGTATACTAGTCAAGTACTCTTACTTGCGAACCTAAGGATTACAAATCGACGATAGTTAGAATGAACGAAACAAAAACCCGAACCGAGAAACAGAGCTCTAAGTCGGAGGTGGGGTGCGTCGAGGCTCGTTCTTTTGGGAACGTGCCAGCGGGTGAGTTATGGTGCACGAGGACTGCCCACAGAAGAGCGACCGCGCGTCTGAGGGCAACCTGAACCACCCGAAGACCCCCCACTCCTACGACAGCGGGAGCTCGCCTCTGATTTCCTCTTCGCAGCTAGCCTATCCTTCTCGAGCGCTTGGCTTTCTTCCTTCCATCTCCTCATCGTCGGGGCGTCAAGTTTCCATGCCAGGTCCGATTTATCCCTCGCGTGTGATAGGTGTCCCGTCGCAACGAACGATTTATCCCTCCAGTACCTCAGAAAAGCGTCTGAGCTCCACCTTCCGGATGCCTTCACAACGTAGGGATTGCAGCCAGACTTCAGGTAAAAGGTTGTACCTCCTATTCGGAAGGAATGACCCGTTAACGGTTCCAAACCCGCTTCAGTCCAAATCTCGTTGCATCGTTCCATCACGACTTTCTTCGTTAACACGATCCTCTGGCCTCTTTCGTTTAGGTAAGAGAATCACCTATACGTACCACGGGTGACCACAAAGTAGCCGCCACATCACATGGTGATATGCCGGCTACTTTGTGGTACTCCGCGCCATGTATCGCGGTCCTCGATATCTCTCTTTTAGCTCCCTCGTTACCTCGATACTTCTCTCCTTCCCTCTCTCCAGTCTCTCTCAGTCATGCTTTCCCGCCCTCCCGCCCTAGTCCACCGACAATCTCGTGACCACCTGCTATATCCGGACCGTGAGGACTTCCTCTCTTTTTTCTCTCGTTACTGCTCTTCCAAGTTCGACATCCCCTCCATGACTCTCGTCGCTGTTGTCTCGAATTGTCTTCACACCTCGCTCATCCATACCAATTTACCTCTCAATACGTGTCATGTACTTTACTCTTCAGAACCTCAAATTGTACGCTTCAATTGAATATAGAGTCACTTGAATAATATATTGACGAGAACAAAAAACAATCAACTTCGAGAACAAATTAGCTTTTACTACGTTCTAACAAAGGTCCGTGTTGAGTCCACCGTCGGTTTCATCCAGGCCAAAATGCTTGGAGGCAGGGTGGCTACTGGCGCCGAGATGCCTCCTGACAACAGCGATCCGCTTTCGTTTGGATCTAACCTGTTGCCCTGCTTGCCCTTCACCTGCTTCGTCTATTCCAGCATCCGAAGAAGAGCCACGGTCTCGCTTGCGTTTGGCCTGAATGCTCGAATTGGGTTCAGAGATCGTGGATGTAGACGTGGATGTCTCGGATGGCTGAGGAATAGGGTGTGAGGTCGAAGTTGGGGAGGCGTCAAGGGTGCTGCTCCGTTCGAGAAGAATGGGATCTATGACCGAATCCACGCATTCAACAAAGGGCACGGAGTTGAGACTATTGCCTTGGGATACAGCTGCTGAGGTGTCGTTCTTTGATGCGACGGTCGGAGGCGTGCTGACGGGCGCCAGGGTCGGACTGGAAGGGAGGATTTCGGCGCCGTCAACGATGGGTCCATCTTTACCCGGCTCACTCCCATCACCAACCCGACTTTCGGTCCCCCCGTTGCCCAAGTTGGTTGCCTCAACGCCCTCCTCAGTCCCCTGGACTAAAGCAACTGTTGTGGGTACCTTTCGAACAGGTTTGGGTCGGGGGTGGGTTTCCGTAGTACTGGAGGGTGTAGCCGTGTCCGGGGCGGCAAAGTCGTGGTGTGATGGTCCGGGCGATTCGGTCCCATCATGACCCACAGCTGTCTCCTTGCGTTTTGATGACTCCCTTGGCTTGGGGGCTTTTGTCTTGTTGCTTCTGGGTTTCCCTGTAACCTGATGCGAAAACATACATATGAGCTCCCAGCTCAATCGGTCCAAAGCGTAGCTCACCTTCGATCGCGAGGTCTTCCTACTTGCATCCTCGTTCACGCTGGCGTTGCGCAATTGTGACAATGACGCTTTGCTTGGTTTCTTCGGCCCAGATGCCTTGGTGAGGTCAGCTCTGATCATGGCAACCCGGACTCGGGAACTCACCTTCGCCGAAGTACTCGGTACCTCCTCCTCCTCGCTTGCCGCTCCCACAGATTCGTTGCCCTCACTCTCGCCTCCCTCATCCTCCTCCACTTGAGCCACTGCTTTCTTCTTCTTAGACTTCCCGGCATCTGAACGTTGCTGCCGCTCTTTTTCTTGTATCGTGCCATCTTGTAGACCCTGAGCACGCGTTGATTGCCATGCGGTGAGCTCCTCAGGAGAGAGCTTCCGGAAATGGGTCGTTCCGGATTTCCAAGCCTCGTGCAAGACTAACAGCTTGTTTGTATCCCCGGAAAAGCCGCCGGGCTTCTGGAATTCGAGTGTTGTTGGCCATCCCTCCACGACCACGCCATATCTTGCGGTGATCAATTTGTCAAAACGTTCGTACTGCATCGTGACATTCTGGCCTTTGCATGCTTCATCTGTGAGGCGCTGGATTAGAGTATAGGTGGTCGCAAGAGAAGAATACTCACCAAGACCATCTTGCACGAGACGCGTGATTTGTTTCTTGAGTAGCTCGGCATACTCCTTCTGCGTCTTGCAAACCTCTAGTAACATAGATATAATATTAGAACCTCAGTATCAAGAACACTCGAAGAAATACTCACTGGCGACGTCACAACCTGCAACTGCAAACGCCTCCACCTTCTGCCCAATGTGCACAGGATCGAAACCACGTTGGATGAGCCCCAAGTACTCCATAACCCTCTTGTCCGTGACAATCCATTTCGGGGTCATAAAGTCCTCCGGGCAGTTCTTCACGACCAGGGCGGTCACCTCAATGCCGACTCTTGTCTTGAGTCCCTGGAACTGAAGAATAAGGTGGTGTCAGACGAATACAAACTTTGAGCAGCGTGGAGTTTTGAACCTACAATCCCTGCTACCTGACTGAGAGCTGCAGCTACGTCTGCCGTCTTCTCTTTGATACTCGGCCTCTTGATCCTCTCTCGTTTGTCCTCGTCCTGGATTTCCTTGTGTCTCGCGAGGAGGTCCGAGAGTCCTTGTTTATCCAAAGCATTGTATTCCGGCCGGTAAACCTTCTGGATGTCAAGGATCGACATGGGTGGCTCTCCGGCTGTAAACAAAACTATCAGTACATCAAAATGCCACGAAAGCAGACGAAATTTGAGACGATGGCAAAACACATACCTTGACGCCTGTCGTAGGCTTTCACAGCCTTGAACGAGTTGAAGTGATTGGGGTTATTTGCTGGTTTCGTGAGTCGAACACCTCCCTGATAAACCATATCGAGAAAATATTTTGGCTTCCTCTTGTACTTGGTGCCCAGCTCCATACACCTGTCGCGAATATGCCTTCGAATGGCAGCGATTGTCGCCTTGACTTCGGCTGCGCGTCTTTCTCGATTGTGTTTACGACGGATATGCTCGTTGACGGTGATGGGGACATAGGTCCCCTTATAATTGCTGATCTTCTTGGTCACTGATATCGAAGAGGGAACGACGGCGTTGTACTTCTGAGAGATGGCATCCTGCTTCTTGTTGGTAGTAGTGGCCATAGGAGTCCGAGGGGGTTTCAACGCGAGAGAGAGAGAGTTGTGGCTTGTGCTTTGAAAGTCGTCAGCTCGGAAAATTCTGAATATTGCATCAAACGACAAGTGCGCATCTCCAGCACCAGGCCTCAGGGTATTTCAAAATTGATGAAACAAATCAAATCCTCCAGTGATAGGCAACAAATTGGCATAAATCAGTGCGCGCGCCTCAGCCATACCTCCACCGTAGTCCCTCCCAATAATCAGTCGTCCCAGCCTGATGCGCTAAGTATCTCCGATCTTACCTTGGCCAGTATCCCTCTCTGAGCTTGCTGATCACAGCGGCCTCACTAGACAGCTATTATCAGTCTTGAGGAGCCCAGGAACTCGTAGGAGATTGCGCGTACTGGCAAGGTCCGTATTTGAAAATGACTTCATGTGGAATTGCGTTGCCGGTAACTTGGACTGGATTTATTGCGTTAGATTTCAGCTGTAAATGGAATAGGTACTGGATACACGTACCTTTGCTAGTTCTCATAGCGTTCTCATAGCTGGAAGTAATACAAAGTCGAAGGAACAAGAACATTGAAGTGAAGAAGTTCTATGTATAATGTTGAGCGCGTCATACCAGTTGAGAAATTGCACGTGTACCGCGGTCCGGCAGTTGCCGAGCTCGATCAGAAACCAATGTATCCCACTCATCACGCTTTATCCTTCGTCCTTCAACGACCAACTCTCGATCATGCCTAGCAGCACTAATTCAGCCCCAGGAACTCCTTCAGCTCGCTCAGCTCCACGTAAGCTAGGTTTCCTTTTTTTTTTCTATGCTTATCGATCGCTTTGACCTACAGGAAGCCCTCTCCCAACATATTCTCGCACAGTGACCCAAACTTCTACTCAAAAAGTAGAGAAGAGCGGAAGATACAAATGTGAGACAATGGAGACTCAATGAATTCTACCGGCTAATCGCAATTTCTCAGCTACAACCTTGACCACAAACCGTACAACTACAGTCCTCGTAAGGGAGAGGTGCTCGTCAACTGGTCACCAGTCAGGTACCGGCGCACCTCAACCATCAGATAGCTCCGACAATCCGGACGACGATGCTACCATCGAGTTTGCAACAGACTCTGATGAAGACCTGCCCCCATCCTCACCCACCCCCCATTCCAATGGCTCTCAGTCTTCCCCTTGTCTCTCGTCGCAATCAATGCCGGAGAGGACAGGACCTGGTCCTGCAGACACAAGCTCCGACCGTCTATTGACTGCGTACTACGAGGAACGCTACCCCGGCAGGGTGCCTCAGCCCAAGGATTTGAGGGAACCCGAGACCAAATTTCCTGTTTACTACGTCGTCTCCTCGGGAAAGTCAGTGGGAATTTTTACGGACTGGTGAGTTCGATAAAGATTTCTCCGACCGCTCTAACTTATTATCTCATATTAGGAACCTCGTCTCAGATCTTGTATTGGGTGTTAGTAAGGCCCGTTTTCGCAAGTACAAGCAGTACGTTCACGCTTGGGCAGCCTACCGATACGCTTGGGCATCCATGCGGGTGCGCGTCCTTCAGACTCATCAGGACTCTGCCCCCTTGCATACTCAAGTGACTGACAGTGGAATGGACTTCTCGCTCGGAAATATCATCTTGTAATCTCTCAGTGTACTTGTATTATGTGTTCGAACGTTAGGTATGAAAAAATATTACAACGTTGGCAACTCGCAAACATTGGAAGAGAGCGGACTCGTAAAGGAAATGGCAGTATGGCCAGATGCTGAGTCTGGTCGCTGTTCTGATTCGACTTCGGAGAATGATTTGTCTTGGTCATTTGAAATTTCCAACCGGTTCGAACATCCCATCATAACCCTTCGCCCATCACTTTCACCTTCACTGCTACTACCACCACTACAACCAAACCTCCATGTCTCGTTCTGCCTCTATTCCATCCAATGACTCCGACGCAGTCATAATCTCGTCTGAATCCCAACCCGATCAATTTCTCTCTTCCGCTGAGCCAACGTCCAAGGATAATCAAGAATCTCACCCCCCAGACGAACTTCCTTCCCTCGAGCGATCGCGATCCCCAGTCGCTTCTGTCGAGCCCGTTGGCGATCACAATGGGCAAGCTACCCAAACTGCTGCAAAAAACGGGTGGGGAAATGGTGGCGGAGCTTGGGAATTGGGCTGGGGAAACCCCGCTTCAAAATGGGTGCGTCAGGACTTTGAGGAGGTCGAACGCGGTTGGCTCACCCAGCGTGATGTTCAGAGCCCTCGGATCACCTCCTTGAACATAAAGGAGAGTTCCTGGGGGCACGATGAATCCCGTTTCATCTGGCGGCCAACTCACAACTACACTTCCGACCGCCACGTAACCCATGCCACTCGGGGCGATCTGGGAAGGATTTTGCGCCCCACGGGGCCTGAAAGATCATCGGTTCTTGATGATGTACCCACCGATAAATGGGCACGCATCCAACGTGAGTCCTTCGACCCGCTGATGCGCCATCTACTTCGATTTCTTACTATCTGTTCAAGTCATCAAAAGCCTGCGCGAAGCCCAGGATAGTCACATCCCTGGCCCTACCTTTACCCTCAACCAGGTCACCAGTCGGCTGAATACTGTACAGATCGAGGTCTCGGAGCTTAGGGCAAAGATGTCGGACAATGAGGAGAAGATCAAGAAGATTCGTGCCAGGCAGGCAAAGCTTGACGCTGAAGTTCGTCAGCTGGATGATGACGTCCGGGTCATCCAGGATACAACGGCGGAACTGGAGGCGACAGTTAAACGTTGGGGTGAAGTCAAAATGGACCTCGAGGACCTTGAATCGATTGCATTGGTGTATTGTCATTAACTTCATGTTGCCTGCTTCTTCTTGACGTTGTACCTACCCTCCCATATATATGTCGATACGTGTTATAAACCACATTCCCTCTGCTCTCTACGATTGTTGATATTACTCGAGTCTGCTGCGTGCAATTGAGTCTTTGAGATTAGAGTTTTGACAGGATCTGTCAAGAGCGCAGATCCTGCTTACGAGAAGCCTCATACGTGAGGTAAATCGACTCAATACTCAGATGTTTTGCTTATCGACAGTCCAGACGTTCCAATATCCTTTATATATCACAGATATAGGCCCTCATAATCTATACCTAACGTATTCTGAAGAATTTGTGGTGGGATGGGACGTAATGAAAAAGTCAGGAATTTAAGTATCGAGTCGACCACGGTGTGATGTTTTCACTAGCGTCTTAACCTCATTCTCCGTCATGCCTCGTCCCAAACTTTACACCACCAAGTCGGAGCGCCGGGCAGCCAACCGCGAGAAGAATAAGCGATTCTACGACAAGTACGGAGTCTCTTCATCTTCCCAGCAGTGTTAATTCAAGGCCAATCCAGAAACCGTATCAAGATCATTGCATCGAAGAAGCGGAAGAACGTTGAACAAAAGATTGCACAGGAAAGGCAAGAGTGAGTTTATTGGTTACTATCTATGATGGACAGGAAAGTCTCAACAACACTCTCAGAATACGAGAACGCGTCAGAAGGAGGGAGAAAAGAGATAGGGCACGCCGGATTGGCAACCAGGATGAGGCGCCTGCTACACCAACAACCACTTACCCCACAATCAACATTGACAAGTACGCCATAAAATCTCACTCAGAGGTTACTAGAACCAATATCTTTTTAGAATACTCGAAGGCCAGCTAGAAGACTTGAAGGCGCAGTATACAGCCCGAATCCAGCCAGGCCCTCGGCAGTTTCTGGATAAGCTCTGCGAGCCATGTCTTCAGTGGAGACGATCAGCTCGAGGCCCAATCATGACTCGAACATTGGAGGACTCTCCCGTCGCGGAGGCCGGGAAGGCTCTGAATTGCCTAGTTGACGAATACGAAAGCATCGCAGAGGAATACATATATTCTACACGCAAGCACAAGGGCCGGGATTGGGACAAAAAGAGGGAAGAAACCCAGGCGTTCAAGGACGCCATGCTCAAGCTTATTGGGGTATTGACTGACATGCATGAGATGTTGAACTTGGAGGAGTACAGCCCAGATCTGGACGACATGAGGGACCTATATATCTACAAGTACAGTGATTCGCAGTAGTACTTTGATCGCCATTTTGAATGCCATCAATTCTAGCTTACAGACGTACACCCATCATCTCTCTCAGTCCCACAAACTCACATGAGCTCTAGTCGCGAAGGGTGAGAGCTGCGAGTCATAGACGCGTTATTTTAACTCATTTTCTCCCCAGACTTTGCGCTGTCAATCGCATACGCGTAGAAATTGCAAAAAAGCGTCGTTCTGAACTCGAAGAAACCGAGTAAGTGCCCCAGTACCCCAGTACCTACAACCATATCCATAATTCATCCTCCTTAGAGCTCTCAGAATCAAGAGGAGAAAGGAAGTTGATCAGGATCCGGACGACTACCCGTCAGATGAGGACCTAGAGGCAGGTTGGGAGAAGGACATGCAGTACGCTCCTTTCTCCACCTCCAGCAAGATTGCACTACTCACTTTTTTCTCAGATGGTACCAGACGTACTACAAGACGTTGAAGATATCGATCCAGCGAGAAGTCAATAACGACGTCAATCAGTATTTCGAAAAATTATACCGTGAATTTGTCCAGTGGAAGACAGCGAGGCGATCATCTGTCTCACCAACCGTTCATCCTCGCGCAGTCTTTTCTTCCCTAATGAACACCACCGAGACGATAGCATTCAAGATACTCAGCACGGTTGGGTACACTGCCCTTCATAGGCGTTACGCCGACCTTTCGTCTGTTGCCAGCGAGCTGTACGGGTGTGTCAGGTCTCTTGATGATGCCTTAGAGGAGGAGGACGCCATCGATGAGGACACCGTGGGTCAGTTGAGGACGGTGGAGGAACGTTACATTATGCGCGGCTACAGGTTCTATGGTCCGGCTTTGGTACGCGTATATGAACAAGCCGGACTCTAGTAGTCTTCAAAGTTTGTGCTCGTGTATTAGTCTAAATACATCTCTGTCGCGCTCTCGAGAACAATCTGAGTGAATGAACATTGTTGGTACCCTACACATCAACGGCCATTAGGATACACAGTTGTAACTCTCTGCTCAACAGCTGCCAATAGCTCTGGAGTGGGCAGAGGCAAGCGACGGGGCTTGGTCGAAATCTCAGACGGTGTGCGGGGGGCCAACCGCCTCACCAACTCCTCCAGTGACTTTGCCTCTTCTCTTTCCATCTCCAAATCTCCCTCTGCGTCCTGCTTCCACCTCCTAAGTCTCTCTGCTTGGTCGGCCCGATACGAAGGATCTCCTGGTTTGTTATCGGCAATGCCGTTCTCACAAGAACGGATTTTCTTCCTGGGGGTAGAAGGTGAGCTAAATCAATCGAAAGCAACATCCAGAACGACTTACTCGAGTTTGTTCACCATATCCCATCGTCTGCGGAGTCTGAAAGTGGCCAATCCGATAAGTATAATCAACGAGAAATAAACCCAGGTGAGTACTCACTTTCTGCTGAATTTCCCGTGAATCTCAGCACGCGCCATTGCACGCTTGCGTATGATCTCTGCCCGCTCCGGCCCTTTTATCCCACGAAGCCATAACCATCGTTGTTCAGCTCGGTTTTGTAGGCGCAAACAGAGACTTTCCTCTTCGCGGAATGGATCCATTTGGTTAGGGACTGAATTTCGAGGTGAGAGATGAAGAATACAGGCGAACGAAGTGGATTTTCAAAAATCGTAGCAATACAGCGTACAGACTGACGCATGACAATGAAACCTGTTAGCTATCCAGGGTCAGAGAACGTTCGAAATAATCCAGTAGGGCCCCCGCTTCATTGGTCTGGTGACTTGTGACCGGTAGCATTTCCGATACGTCTGTGGTTGGACCATGCATCTGGTACGTATCGTTGATCCGGGATAAACCTAATACCACTTCAGCCCATGAGGGGAGCGGGGCCAAATCAGTAATCGAAGGATCGCGGTCTTTGTGTGCACCCGGAAGCAGGGTCCCTGACAAGGCTTAAGCACCAAACGCTACAGAAAAATGAAAGAGACATACCGGTGAACCCATCCAGCTCGCTTGTCTGGAGCAAGCGGATAGCGATATGCCCATTTATTTCTATAGAAGTTGATTGTCGGTGTTGAAGTTCTGCTGCGATGCCCGGCCGATTCTCTTCACAAGCACGAGTCACTGCGTGATGATAATCAGCGTGCTCATCAATCATGAAAGTCAACAAACGAGAGATCTCAACATTGAGTCGAGCAATCTCCTCGCGTGAACGTTTGAGGCCAAAATACAACCGGACGCATTCGCGATGACCCGGCTGGGCCCAAGGGACATGGGTAAGGTCAAGGTCCGTATCCCTGAGTAAGTCGAAATCGGCAACGGTCGCCATGTCTAGAATATCCTTCCATTGAAGGGTTGGCCTTCGAGGGTTCATGAGGAGGGCTGCTTTGTTGTATGCGTCGAGGGCAGTCTGGATGGCTTTCGCGCGTGCACGGAGGGCTTGTGAAATTTTCTCTCGCTGTTTGTAACCTACACTTCCATGTGATTAGAGTGAACCGGAATAAAGATAGGAGTTACTTACCGACACCACTCATGTTCAGTTTCGTCAGTTCGAGCAACCGTTGCACCACTAAACGCTCTAATTTGTCCAATGCTCGGCCATAACTCCGTCCTCGCATGGCCGTCAGGGTCTCCTGATATTCATCGTCCGATGGGTCCCACCTTCGAAAAAAGTTGTGGTCGTTTTCGAAATCCAGGAGGGTATCTAGAGTGGCCTTGTATCGTTCAAGGGCCGTTCGCGACCGTGTTTGGAGCGATGTGAGTTGCTTCCGGGAAAGACGTTGGCTCTTGACGGCGTCTTGGTACTTGGCGTGAGCATCCTCGGATAAGGTTCTGTCCGAAGGTTTGGCGCTAGCCCTGAGCATCATAAGAGAACTGTAGATCACTTACTTTTGCTGTGAGAGCTTCTGTAGTAACTCCACATAATCTAGTCGAGCAGCCAGTTCCGGTGGTTCTTGATATTCTCTAGAAAGATGGTCAGTCTCCTCTCGTAGAAACCGTTCGCAGTCTTCCTCTGATACTCCGTATTGCTCACAGAGTTCGGTGAACAAAGGGGTATCAGCGGCGATCCGCCGAAGTGCCTGACGGTAATTCTGATAGATAAAATTGCCTACCACGCCGTCAGAAATGAAAGGGTGAGTTCCGGGTGAATAACTCACCGGATGTCATGTGTTTGTCCACGTCGTGAAAGTTGAAATGTTCCATTAACGACTGATGGCGGTGGAACTCGGTGGAGAGACGTGTCGTTGCTGCGAGATTGTTGGATTCGGAGAAGGTGCGTTCACATTCTTCAAAGTCCTCGAGCCCTACACCGTCTGTATACATGGGGTGCCAACCAACCTGGCATTTCCGGCTATGCGCATGTCCGTGGAACGCGGGGACTACGCCTTTGAGTCGACAAGCAACAACGCGCTGGCCAAGCTGGGGACTCCGGAGTAACGTTGTGTAAAACGCACACATGATGTCGTAGCCCAGCCCAATATCCTTGCCGTACCTGTCCAAGAGTGCCTTCACAACAGCAAGCGGGTATTTCATACTGAATGGAAGTCAATTTGTCAGTATCTTGAGTAGCAGAAGACGACTTGTACTCACAGTTCGCCGCTACGCCTCATATCGCATACGACCAGAACGTGCCCGTGTCGACAGACAGAAACGAAGATGCCCGATATTGAGAAAAATGAGTACATCTTCTTGTTACCTTCGGGAGCAGCGGCCTTCCATCTCTCGACGCAGGTGTCAACACATGTTTCTAAACCATCAATCTCATTCATATTGAGCCAAGCGACTCCTTCCGAAGCAAAGTCTGGCCCGTCGCAACCATCATCTGACACATCGGGTGCAGGCCTGACAGGCTACAAAGGTGTCAATGATTGTCTGAACAACGCTGAAAAACAGAAATAACTCACCTGCGTACGCCTACGTGAATTCGAGACCTCGTCTTTGAAGACGTCGACGGTTGTCGCATCCAGCCAACGAGGGTGTTGAAGCTTTCGAGTGTCAAGGCGAGCCCGCCCTGGTCGTTTGTCGACATCTACCATCTTCAACGAATTGTTGCCATCCATCGCAAGAAGTATTGAGGGAACAAGGGTAATTTCATTCTCGAGCCGGTACATACACGGAGGGCAAACGTTCTGAATGAATTGTTGCTGTGGATCGCGACCGAGCTCCCCATCAACCCTTGCCTGCACCTCCCTCAGAATTGCAAGGTATGCGTCATACGACACCCGGAGCTGATCTTCAAGTGTAGGGGAGGGAAATCGCTATTCAGTGGGGTAAGCAAATATCCTTTGGAGACAATGGTCGCGAAGGGGAAGCCACCTACTCCGTGTATGTTGGTGATAACCCGGGACAGTCCATTGATGCTGAAGCGTGGGCATACGCGATGAATTTGACGAAAGGACTCGAGAAACTGGAAGGGAAATGCAATAGTTGGCTGTTCGGGGCTTCCTCCAAGCATGCCGAATCGAGCAAGGGTTTCGTTTGACGTTTCTGCACCACGAACAGAGTATATTTCGGGGTATTTATCGTATTCTGAAACCTTGCTTCAGTTATCTGAGAAATGAGAGACGAAAGCCTGAGACGCACCGTCAAAAGATACAACCAATATTCTCCAACGGTCATCCTCAAGCTCCTTTGCGTCCGGCTGGCCAAAGCACTGATAGGTCAAGTAAGCGTCTGTTAAACGTTCGAGTTGTCGATCCCAGCTTTGTGTGCGTTCTTCAGTCCGGTAGTGGCGATCGCGCATGTCTATTCGCCTACTAGTTGTCAGCTGAGTTGTCAAAGGCAAAAAAGAGAAACCGTACTCCGGAGCATCGGCCAAGAGTGAACTCAAAAATGTGTGATAATCGTATTCACCACCCGCATTACTGTTGATGGCGCCTTCATCGCCAATGGTCGGTTGGAAGTTGAGATCCTCCCATTCGTCGTCGTCAGGTGCGGCCGTGTCGTAGAGAGGAATGTCTGAGAATGGACCACCTTCATCTGATCCTCTGAAAAGCCGTGGACGCTGTTGGGTAAGCACTAGAAGAAATTTGAGCTCACAAAAAAGGGAGAAAGAAAGAAAATAAGACGTACTGTTAAACACCCGGTGAAGCTGCGCTCTCGCCTCGTTCCATCTCTCCTCATACGTGCCACCCCGCATTTGCTGGATATCCGGTTCATCATCTTCCTGTGTGACGATGAAGTCGACTCTACTTGAAAGAGCACTTGCGTTGTTGCGTCTGCGTTTCATGAGAAGGAAAGGGTAGCGTAAGAGAGGTTGATGGTGTGATAAGCTCGAGAATTGATGGCCGAGTCCTAATATGGTAGCAGGTGGTCACGAGAGTGTCGGTGGACTAGGGCGGGAGGGCGGGAAAGCATGACTGAGAGAGACTTGAGAGAGGGAAGGGGAGAAATATCGAGGTAACGAGGGAGCTAAAAGAGAGATATCGAGGACCGCGATACATGGCACGGAGTACCACAAAGTAGCCGGCATATCACCATGTGATGTGGCGGCTACTTTGTGGTCACCCGTGGTACGTATAGGTGAGAGAATAGTGGCGTTCCCTCCGCTAGGTTGTTCGCCACGATGTGTCGATATACCGCTGATACCGGGTCTGTTAGGTCGTCTGATTGCCGTGGAATGACCAAGAAGTCGCCTCGATAGATCCTCGTTTTTGTGGAAGGTAGGAAGAGAGTATATGCTTCGCCGTCTCGAATGATCGCGAGGTCGTGACCCGTTGGGTGAATGAGGTGATTGTAGAGCGTAGGATCCGAGTTTGTTGCGAGGATTTCTCCCATTCTAGCCTGTCCGTAGAATGCGACGGCGATACATGCCATGATTGCGATGTCCTTGTTGTCGCCTGCATCCTCCTTGTCATCCCCTAGATCCAGCCTTTCCTCTATCACGTCCATTCTCTCCTTCGAGACTGGTGGTCGTTCGGGTTTTACTGAGTGAGGTGGTCGCAATCGTTTGCATCCCTTCACCGCGTCTCTCAGCAGCGTGCCCCCTTGCCACTTCATACCCAACATCTCGTAGTGGTCCCGTAGAAGCCTCATATGCTTTCTCGCCGTATCGTCCGATAGGCGCTCTGCGAAAAATTCCGATACGTAGTTGACGAGGAACGGTTCTGAGGGGGGGGATAGTGACTCGTCCTGGAACCCATTGAAGTCCGCCCACTCTGGCATGCAAGATACCGCCCCTTTCATCCGTTTTTTCTTGTCCTCTGACATCGCGTAGGATAACACGCGCCGTGCCTGGTCTGATATGCTAGGTGAGTGAATCCCTGTGGATGACGAGCGTCCGGAAGCGGAAGAGTTGACTGATATGGACGACCTGGGCTTTGATTGAGCGCCGCTTCCTGATCGAGTCCGGTTTTTGTTGTATCGTGAATGAGTCGTGTACGTTCTGGTCATTATAGCGTGTAGTAGGTGTTGTTCGACAAGATCTGTGGCGATGAAACGACTCTGGTTGAGAATCGCTGTACAAGTGCGATGGAAGTATTGGGGAAGGAAGTGAGTTATGCGCGACTTCCCTCCAGCGCTTATCTCATCGTCACGTGGGGCGCGTTTTTGATTTCTCGGTGTGTTAAACTTTTCCCTCCGACCGACCCTGAGGATGACCTCGAATTTATTGAGTGTGCGAACGAGAACTCTGCGACTGTTGTCTCGACGAGTTGGGTTACGACGTGAACTATGTAAGCTAAGGTTTGCGAATAATGTAATATTGTTTCCGAAGGGTATCCGAGTAAGGTAAGGGTATGGTTGTACGAGTAATTGGTAAAGAAACGACGAATGAGTTACGAGGGTGGTTATGGTTTGACCCTGTGGTCATGGTACGAGACGTGTGGTAGGATGTACGACGCGAGGTAGTGCGGTATCGCGGGTGGGTGAGCGTGAAGCTCCGAGCGTGGTGGGAAGACACCCCTCGAAGGGGCGTCTGCCGGGTTCACTTTGGTGTTAACGTAGCGGATTGACAGCCATATCCCGTGGTCCTGGAACAGTCCCACTATCTTCCGCAGAACCTGATTCTGCTGCGAGCCCCTGGATCTACCCGAGTCGAGTGCACCTATCACCCCTTGGTTGTCGGAGTGCAAGATAATGTGCCGATTCCCCAGCTTCGAAGATATCAAGGTTCTCACCGCCAGGTTGACTGCTACCATCTCCGCCCAGCCGATATCCCTCCCATCCGACTTCCATCCCTGCTTGAGCTCCCAAGCGAGCCATCGTCCGTTGATGATGAGAGCTATGCCCCAAGACGTCGAGGCGTCGACGTACAATGAGGTGTCCGTGCAAGGTGGCGGTGGGCGAATGATCTTCATGCCCACGAACGGTTGAGCAAGCTTCTTGTCCCACCATTCCAGGTCCTCCCGGAGAGATGGCGAGACCCTGTGTTTCACGAAAGACGACGAGGATTTGAAGGCGGCTCTGAACTTGAACAGGTTTACTAGGTACGCCTTTCCTTCTGGCACGACCAGGGTAACATGGTTTAGCGTGCCTATGAGAGATTCGGCGTCTGCTTTCGACTGTGGGGACCCCGCCACCCACGGCTCCAACTTTCCCCTGTACTTCTCCTTCTTGGCCGCCGGAAGCTCTACCGTCTTCTCCACTAGCGACCAGAGGAACCCGATGTAGAGGAACGTGCAAGCGAAGGGTATGAACTTTAGGAGTGCCCAGGGCCAGCCGAGCCAGCCTGCGATCTTCCAAATGAGATCCGCGTCGTAACTGTAGGTGTAATTCCCGCTATCGTCGACTCCCGTGGGGTACCTGAACGCTATAAAGTCGTCGACCCACTTGATCACCGCTTCGACCCCAAAGAATTTGAGTATTTCCACCATCGCGTCGGCCAGCCTGCCCCAAATGCCGGGCGCTGAGGCTTCTCCGAAGTTTAGTGCCTGGTCCAAATGTACTTTGTCGTCTAGTCGTAGGGCCACGAAGGGTCGTACGGAAGGGTGTATTGGGACGTTTCGGAAGGCGGCGTCCACGTCGAAGACCACAGCCTGTGTCCCCGGTTTCGCGTCGGCCACAAGTAGGTAACACTCCGAGAATGTACCCCACTGGCACGGATAGTTGCTAGAATCGATTAGGCTGTTCACCGATATTCGTGACGTGTCGATTGTGGTGGGTTTCTCGAACGAAGGTGTCGCAGTGAGAGGAAGGGGTGAACGTGGAAATGAGTGATTAATAACGATGCGAAACTTCCCTGGCTTCTGCTCCAATACCGCCATCGGTGCTGTCCTGAAAGGACCGATGAGCGACTCCAGCAGCACTGGATCGTAGCCCTCCGACAACCGGCCTAGCCGGATCTCCTCCTCGAATTTTGCTCTGATGATGGCGGCTTCCTCCTCCGTCTTGAAGTGGTTAGGTGGCGAGTAGGTCCTGTCGACCTGGTAGCCTTCCACCCCTATGAGGAACCCCTCTCTCAACCCAACGACGATGTCCCCAAACTCCTCCGCCAACCCCGCCTCCCCCAGCACCCGCTCCCACCCATCGGGGTCGAAGCGAGTCACCACCGGGAACACCTCACTGGTGTCCCTGGGAGTTGTGGTCGGCACTACCGCAGATCCCGCATGCGTGGCGGAACCTGCAGCCCTGCTTGGTGCACGTCTTCGTGTTGAAGAAGACACAGTAAGCGTTGGCGTTGCTGTCGACCCACTCGCCTGAGCTGGGATCTCGCTTGAGCCAGTCTCCAGGAGCGTCCGGGTGCTTCCCGAATGGGTGTTTACACTTGGCGCCACCCCTCCAGCACACACCCTTCGCTTTTTGGCCTTGTGAGGATGACGAATGACCTTGGTTTCCGGACGAGCCACCCCGAAAGGAAGACTCGCCGTGCTTGAACGACTGTGGCTGAGCGGGCTTCGCGTCCCTGGTCTCCTCCCGGATGCTATGCCAGATCTCCTCATCCCAGATATCGATACGAACGCAGTCGTTGTGACGCCTGCCCATCCACTCGTTGATGACCTTATTCGTGTACTTCAGGTACGAGGGGAATATCCTGTGGAAGTCGGGTTTGTCCGTTATCATCTTGAACATCCGAGCAAACATGTCAGCGATCGCCCTCGATCGTCTGCCCGGCCTCCGTCTCCCAGGAATCACGTAGAATCTGGCTATGGCAGCCGGCATCCGATCCCTGGCGGCGTAGTAGACCCCAATCGAGATCCTCGCATCTGGGACGTTGTCCATGCGCTTCTCCTTCGTGAGGGGATCTATCGTGACCCGGAGGCCCGGGA